>JASDQU010417292.1:0-10247 GCA_032191745.1 Picea mariana
GAAATGGGTTAAGTGACCTAAAAGAAGAAATCATTATTTAAATGATAAATTAAGGTGATAAAGTCAAGGTGGATTATTTAAATAATAAAGAGAAGTGAAAAAAATAAAAAAATGATAAAGTAAGATGAGAAAATCATGAAGGAATATTTAAATGATAAAATATTGGAGAAATTTATATTTATGGAAAGTGGTTAACCCTAAAATAAGGAAAATAGGTTAAGTGACCTTGAAATGGGTTAAGTGACATAAAAAAGGGATAAGTGACCTAGAGTATGAAAGTATAAATAAGATAACAATGGTCTCTTGTAGATCATCCTTTTTGTGGATCAATGGAAAGCTTCTTGTGAGAATATCTTTTGGAGTATTGATGGAGAGCTTCTTCTGAGAGATTCTTGAGCATTTTTGGTGTGGAATACTTAAGCATATTGAATATCTATAGGTGAATGAGGTAGCCAAGGATATCTAAGTGGAATTTTATAAGGAAGGTGAAGGAAAGAGGGTCGGAATTGAAGGGAGGATAAATTTTTTTGATGATGCTTTCTAAGGTATGTTATTTACAGGTCATATCACCATTTTCTCTATAACCTTTTTTCTATAATGCTTCAGACTGTGAAACTTATATTCCATTTAGAAAACACACCCAAGTATCTTTGGTAAAGAATTCATATTGTGGGTCATTGTATTTTTGGAGTTACACTCCGTGGAAAATAGGGTTTGTGTCTAGTCCTGAAACTAGTCAAAAACAGGTGTTTTGGGTTAAAACCCCATAAATTATTCATAACAGGTCCCAATTTAGTGAAACCAAATGTGTTGGTTAGGGTACATGGTGTATTATGTCATGTAATAGTTTCATATCAATTCAACAAATATTTTTTGTGGGCCATGCTCTACAAGGTCGCTCTCTAGAATAAGCCAGAATTCAACAAGGTATGTCATTTTTTCTATAACGCCTTTTCTGAGAGGTTCCAAGTAGTGAAACTTAGGGGAATTGCATAAAACACACTTAAGAACATTGTATATCAGTTTCAAATATTTATTCAATATAGGTACAAAGTTATGATTAATTCAAGTCGGGGTTGTTGACTAATCCAAAACTAGTCATGGTTGGGACAAGCAGTTGATGAGTTGACACATACATGAGGTGTATAGTTGATGATGTTGGTACATATTGATGAGTATTTGAAACATGATTTTGTATATACTTGGTACATGGTCGGATGCACTTTTTTATGGTACAGGTTCATTACAGGTTGTTTGGCATAGGTTGGTGCATGGTTGATGCACTTGTTTATGTTGACAGATTGATATATGTTGAGGATTGTTGCCTCATATCAGTTGGTGCTAAGAATGTAAGTTGAGTCTTTCATATAGAGTTGGTTCTCTTGTAGAGTTGTACTCTATTCAGTTGTTGCTGAAAAACCCTCGGATTGAAGTCCATAATAAAAAGAAAAATTGTACATACATCTTGTGTTCTTTGTGTTCTTTGTGGAGATGATTTGTTGATGATATGTTGCTGATATGTATTCACATATAACTGATTATAAATGACAACAATGAGTAACGAGCAAATGTTGAATGTTAACTAAGGAGTTTTTATGTAAGAGGGAAGTTTTGGGAAAAAGATCCCCACAATCATTCACCCCCCTATCTAAGTGTGGTAGGTGTGTCCAACAAGTTGGGTCAAATCAGATCTCTGCCCAACATTCATAACCATCAATTACAATTAACTGAATTCGAACTTCGGAATTTCCATAAATGGAAAAAAAATTCCAATTTCGAATTTACCAAAAACATAAATAATTTTCCTAAGAAATTTTAAATTCAAAAATAATTATTTTGGGGCATGTTACATCCTTTCCCCCTTCAATAAAACATTGTCATCGATGTTCGTTCCATTCTTGGAAAAGGATTGGATGATATTTTTGCAATTCTCACTCCAACTCCCAAGTGGCCTCCTCAAGACTAAAGTGCTTCCATTGCACTTTTACATGGGCAGCGATTCTATTCCGAAGTGTTATTTCTCTCCTGTCCATAATGCACAGAGGTTTTGCTTGGAACTCTTCTTCTAGTTCCACCTGCACCAAGTTCCAATCAATCATATGAGTAGGGTCATGAACATAATTCTTTAACAAAGAAATGTGAAATACATTATGAATTTTTAGATTGGTAGGTAGTGCAAGTTGGTATGCTACTGGTCCAATTCGAGCTAAGATATCAAAAGGCCCACAAAAACTGGGTGCCAACTTGTCACATTTCCCTAGATTTAGTGAAATTTTTCAAGCCTTGACTTTTAAATAGACATGGTCTTCCACTTGAAATTCCAAGTGTCTTCTTTTCTGGTCCGCATAACTTTTCTGTCTATCCTGAGCCTCTTTTAAGTTCTGTTGTACTTTTCTTACCATATTATCCATTTCCTGGAGCATCTCTGGTCCAACCATGATTCTATCAATTGTGTTATCCAAGCTAATTGGAGTCATACACTTTCTTTCATACAGTATCTCGAAAGGGCTCATTTTAGCCGACATTTGGTACCCATTGTTGTATGCAAATTCTACCAAGTGCAGGTAGTCTTCCCACTTTCTTGGTTTTGTTCTTACGTACATGAAGAGCATATTTTCTACGATTTGGTTTTTTCATTTAGTCTGTCCATCCGTTTGTGGATGATAACTCGTGATGAAATTCAAGTTAGTATTTAACCCTACAAACAATTATTTCCAAAAGGCAGATGTAAATTTTACGTCTCTACCTGAAATCACCATTTTAGGAATACCATGCAGTCTAAAAATTTATTTCATGAATAGTTTAGCAATGTTAATAGCTTTAAAAGTAGACTTTATAAGAATAAAGTGTGCATACTTACTAAGTTTATCAATTACAACCATAATTGAATCATTATATTTTTGAGTTCTAGGAAAACTTGTAATAATGTTAGTGATATTGTCTCCCATTTCTACTCTGGCACAGGTAAGGGCTGCAACAGGCTGGCTGGATGCTGGTGTTCAGCTTTTACGTGCTGACAATATTGACACTTAGCTAAGTATTTTTCTATTTCACCCTTCATATTAGGCCAATAAAATAACTTTCTTAGTGTTGTTATCATTTTCTCATATCCTGGATGACCAGAATATGGTTTCTTATGAACTTCATCCAAAAATATTTACTTTAACTCTGTTGAATCTGGTATGTATATTATGTTTTTAAATCGTAGTAACCCTTTTTTGTCCACACTCAGATCCGGTTTGTTTGAATTTTCTGTAGTGTTCTGTAATTCTGCCACTATTTTAGTGTAATTTTCATCGTTAGCCTTTACCCTCTATTCAAGATCTCTTTCTTCCCTACTAATGCTTATTTCAAACAACCCATGAACTCTTCTGCTGAAAGCATCAACTACTTTTCTTTCCTTACCCTTTAATGTCTTACCTGAAAGTCAAATTCACTCAAGAAGGCTAGCCATATTTCTTGACTTGCATTAGGGTCCAACTTACTAAACAAAAATTTCACACCGCTATTGTTAGTCAATAATAAAAAATTTCTACCCATTATGTAGTGTCACCACATCTTCAAGGTGTGTATTACAGCTTCCAACTCTAAGTCATGAGTGACATAGTTTCATTCTTGTTCCTTTAGTTTTAGGGACTCATAGAAAATGATGTGTCGTTCTTGGGTTAAGAAACCACCTAGTCCTTCTTTACTTGCGTCTACACAAATGACAAAGTATTTTTCTGGGTCTGCTACCTTTAAAATGGGTGTGGTCATTAATAATTCCTTTAACTTATTAAAATTGTCTTGACATTTCTATGACCTGTTGAACGTGATTCCCTTCTTTTGTAATGATGTGATAGGGTATGCAATTTTGGAAAGTCCCTATATAAATCCGCGGTAATATCCGATGATTCCCATGAATGACCGTATGTCCACTACATCCTTAGGTATCGGCCATTACATGATGGCTCTTATTTTCTCAAGATCGACCGAAATGCCTTCTGTAGATCTTACATGTCCTATGTACTAGATTTTCTTCTGATAAAAATCACACTTATCGAATTTAGCATAAAGTTTGTGCTTTCTTAAAGTTTGTAGAACTATCCTTAAGTTCTCTTCGTGTTCTTCTTTTGTTTTAGAATATAATAGAATATCGTCAATAAATACCAACATGAACTTGTCCAAGTACTGAATGAAATTACTGTTCATTACGTGCATAAATGTTGCTAGCGCGTTAGTGAGTATGAAAGGTATAACTAGAAATTTGTAATGTCCATATATCGTTCGAAAGGATTTCTTACTTATGTCCTCATCTTTTATCCTAACCTGGTGGTAACCAGATCGTAAATCCAATTTCGAGAAAATATTTTCCTCACCTACTTGATCGAACAAATCATTTATCCTATGTAAGGGGTACTTGTTCTTAATAGTCATCTTGTTTAACTGTCTATAATCGATGAATAATCTCAGAGTTATGTMTTTMTTTTTTACAAAGAGGAMTGGTGCTCCCCATGGTGAAACAATCGTTCTGATATATTATTTGTCCAATAATTCTTGTAGTTGAATTTTTAGTTCTGTTAATTTCGACAAACGCATTCGGTAAGGAGCTTTCAAGATAGGGGTTGAACCAGGTAGTAGGTCGATAGAAAAGTCTATCTCCCTCCATGGGGGTAATTCAGGTATCTCATCAACAAACACATCTCTGAAATCATGTAACATGGCAAAATCCTCCAAGTTGGGTTTATTTTATTTTTGTAACAGGTTTGTTACTTGGATGGCATAAAATTGACAACCCTTTCGCATGCATTTCTTGAATTTTATTGTTCAAATCTGTCTAACTGATACTGGTTTTTGTATACCTTGAATTGTCCTAGTAGTTTCATTTTCATCTTTATACTTAAGTGATTTTTCATAACAATCTAGCACTGCTTTATGCCTTTCTAACCAATCCATTCCGATAATTACATCATAATATTCTAGCGGTAGAATGTTCAGATTTGTCTTTATGTTTTGACCACCTAAAATTAACTCATAATAAAAAATAAAGTCGACAACTTTTCTTTTCGTTTCTGTTGTTAATTGTACCAGCCAATATTTTGCATGACTTGTTTTCTTAATTTTATTTGACTCCAATATGCGAGGAGTGATATAAATTAATGTAGCTCTAGGATCAATGAAAACAAAAATATGAGTGTTATTGATTTTACCTTGAATTTCCACCACAGAGGACTGGTGGTCAGCTTGTCGACCATCCACGACTACATTGATCCAATGTAATTTTATGCCTACATCCCCTACTGTAGAGGCTTCCTGTAAACTGTGAATAGTAGATCTTTTTGTTGAAGTCAAATGTGGGCAGTTCCTCCTTAGATGAGGTTCTCCACATTCGTAGCATTTTAACGGTTCCCGGGGGCTGTCCCCAAATTTCTTTGTTCCCAATTCACCGTTTTACTTCCTCCTTGTGTGTTTATATTGTTAGAGTGAAAATATTTCCCTGGAAATCTTTTTGTTGCATTTCAATAAGGAGTTGGTCAGTATCTCTTCTTTCGCTGGTTCATTCGGTCTTGTTTCTTGTCTTTCCAAGACTTGGGAAATTATGTCTGTTGTTTGTATTGGTCGTAACACATTTGAGATTTCTTGAATACTTCACTCAAGGTCTTGGGATTATCAAATTTGATTATATCTTTGTAAGAATATGGTAAACATCGTTGGAACCGCTAGATTTTCACTTTTTCTTCCCGGATATAAGGTACGGACCTTAGTAATTCCAGGAATTTGTTTATCATATCCTCCATAGTCATTTGACCAAGTTGTAGCTCATAAAATTCTTTGGTTTTTATTTCATAGTAACTTTCATATAGGTAATGTTTCTTAAAGTATTTCTTAAAGTCTGAACATTCCATCTATTTCTCCTTTAGTCCCTTGGCCAATTTCAGATCTTGTCACTAAATGCTAGCTTTTCCTTTCAGATTATAGATGTCCAATCCTCACCTTCATATTGTTGGAATAGTTGTATATCTGGAAATTCTTCTTGATGTCTAATAACCATGCTTTAGCTTCCTCCCCTATTATAGATTCCCCGTCAAACATAGAAGGTTTGATTTTCTTAAACTCTCCTTGAAGGTGATCTACCTGTTTTCTCTTTTTGTCTTTTTTTGTTTTATCTTCAGTTGAAGGTGTACCTTCAGATGAGTTGTCCCATTTTTCTGCTTCAGGACTAGAATTCTTGGAGGCCCTTTTACTGACCTCTTCTTCATGGTTATAGTCATTTGGGATTTTCTTTGTCACTATAATACGCAATAGGACTTCATTTATTTCCTGTTGTTCATGCTGTGCCTTCTTGAGTTTCTCATTGTCTGCCTTGAAAACCTGTAGCTCAACAATGAGATTCATCATCGTTTCAAGAACTTCAGTAGGTGATCTTCCATCACTATTCTTTCTTGGATCTTTAGGAGGTCTTTGTTTAGGATTCCCCTCAAGTCATATTTCTACGTCATCTTAGGCTTCCTTGATTCACACAAAACAGGAAAGAGTTTTATGTTTGTAACAGTAATGATTTGTTAGTTTTGCATAGACAAAAATATATTCTAATTACTTAGTTTGGCCCTATTCAAGGTCCAAGTGTTGTAACCTTGGATCTGATACCATATGTAATGTACCTCAAATTTTCCGTAAACAAAAAAAATTCTAGGGGACATTAACCTTCAAATTCATTTAATAGATTCGAAGTTAAGAGGAGGTAATATTAATTTCATGTTTATAAATCTTTGTGAGGTGTATTAAGTTCTAACTACCACACTACGACATCTTTACACCAATCTACTTACTTTGAATAGTAAATATCATATGGATGATTTCCCATAATTCTATTAATCCCCTCCACTCCCAACTACTCTCATATATATGAATATATGTATATATTAGACTAGAATTAGGACTTATAATCCAATATCTCCTTTAAATATGAGTTTCTATGCTTGCATGCAAGACTATCTTATTTAACCTTGAGGTAATAATCATATACCACATATAATGTATCGGGTCGTGACTCTACCCCCTAGTTGAATATAAGAGGCTTAGTAATAGATTCTTATCATCATTTGGTAAGGTCCAATTCACTAAATGGATTCCTTACGAATTAATTCTGGTTAGCGATCTTCTAGTTGCCACCTAAAATAAGTTTTTGGGTAACGAAATCCCACACTAATCCTCATTTAAATTTTCCTTAGCTAAATGATGTCTCAACAAAGACTTCTCTTGAATGATAAGCTAACTAAAATGATACAGTTGGAATGAATGTATCCCAACTAGTTGTGTCACAAAGGGACTATTATTAAATGCACATTCTCTTGACATGGGAAGAATGGTTTACCTGTCAGGAGGGAGTTAAAGCTCTGCATCTACCATTTAATTGTGGTCCTATGTGTGCGAGTTTCAAAGTTTTCATCTTACCCTTCATCCAATATAATCGCGCCAACTCTTCCTTCATCACATGTCTAGACCATCGTTCGTACACTCAGTATTTACACTGTGTACTTAGGACTCCTCTCAGGGTTTAATGTGTTTTTTGTTTTCATTGTGAAGTCCTTCGAAAAGGTTTCACGTATTATTTTCTCAACAGTGGAGGTTGTCTTCTTGGGCAAACGTTACCCAGTGGAACATATATCATCATTCACCCTCCCTGGTAAGCTTACGACACCACTATATTCTGGTCATTAAGCGAAGCTCGAGTTTTCATTATAGAGGTTGGCATCCCATTACCTTGTTCTGAATCTTAAAAGCATCACACATGCATTAGCTCTCTCCTAGTCTCAGCCTTAGGATTTTGGTAATTCCTATTGTCATTATTCTATTATGATACCCTTGTTGATATTTGTCGAGGCCTGAAATTTAACAATATTTGAGGCTTCGCGGGATTTTTAGTCTGGCTAAATTTCCGCGCTATGTATTGCATACTACATTGCATTTATTTCTTATTTTTTTATAACGGTTGAGTCCACCCTCCTGTATTTCCTCAATGGACCCTTAGCTAGTCCTTGTGAATGAAAATGTTTCGTGAGAGGCTATTGCATTCTTGTCCGGCGCAGTTCGAAAAATGTGACTTCTGTGTTTTTTTGCGTTTTGAACAGTTCGATTGAAAATAACCTATGGAATAAGATATTTGAGTTTATAGAATTTATTCTCTTAAGTATATCTCACTATCATTATCGTTGTCTGAGGTAGTATACACCATCTTTATGTCTGGTAAAAGTTCAGCATAAGGTTAAATCTTTATTTATCATTGCTTTATAAGTATCCTCTGCAATATAGATAGTTGGTTCTGGGAGGGTTTTAAATCTCAATATTTACATATAGAATTTACTTTGTGTATAATTTTATACTATGCCTTCGTCCTGCTTGCACGACATGTCTTATACAATGTGTATTTTAAATATTAGCACTGTTATTCTTCTTCATTTCATAGAGAAACATTGATTCTATGTTTTGATGCCAACACTAATGATGGGGCTCTACTGATGCGAGGGTACCCATCAGGAATATATGGACCATCCTCCCCTCAACCCGGGACATCTATTCAATTAAAATGCGACCAGGGAAGGATGCCAGATCTCCAATCATGACTTAAGTATCATTTCAGAATCAACTGTTACCATCATTTTTCGTTCTGTTGAATTTTTTCATTAGCTTTACTTATGTATATTTTAATAATGTTTACATTGATATTTCCTTGCACATGTTTCTACTACATAGGGTTCCGGATGGCGTTTCCTATCATTCGCGCAAAAGGTATTCGGGTTCCGTGCACAATACCTCCCAGACTTAGCTTTCCAAGTTCTAGATAAGAGGACCAAGGTTGTGTCCAACTTTGTCATTAATAAGAGGAGTTTTGTCCCGATTTCCTATATCGGTTGGTTAAGGGGTAAACCCTATTTTTATGTCGATATCACATTGTTGGAAGAGAATGCAATACTTGTGTGAGGTTGGAAACACTTTGTCTTTGGTATGATTGGATTTGTATTACAAACTTTAAAGGGTTTAATCCCCATATTCCTTCTCTGGTATACTTGAAATTGAGAATACTAGGGTTAGTGAATTTAAAATCCATTCTTTATGGTACGAAGGTTCTTTATGTTACCTATTTTGTTTATAAAGTAGGCATATCGGCTGGTATACTTCCAGAAAGTATGTTTCCCCAAATTCTGTTTTTGGTACTTCTGTATTGATATATTCCGAGGCTTCATTGTAGTCAAATAGAACTATTATTTCTTTTAATTCCTATCTATCCTTTCTAGAAATTTTATGAAGACTAAATATATTGTCTGTCTTTCATTATATTCGAACACTTGTTGGAATTGAAATTAGAAAACCTACAGATATGCATGTATGAAATTAACTTACGAACTTTTGGAACTTGTATTTATTCAATTCAAATCTCAAAGAAGACGAAATAGAATATTTTAAACTTATGTACAGTTATTAGGTATACATAATTATATATAAATATATATGTACATAACCCTATGCGAATGTTTATTCTTTCCATACATCGATATTATTATAGTGTTATTACTCTGTAAAACTCATTATAGTAATATGTTAATGTGTAAATAATTGGTTCTTATATACCATTTAGTATTTCTGAAGTCGAAGATGCAGTAAAAGACTCATTCAAATTGATTTTCCTATACTTATAAAAAAAACAGGGTTCCTGCTATCTGAAAATTAGAAGTTAGTCTGATTTGTTAAAACTAGAAGTATGCTAGCATATTCACAAAGGGTCTGATTCTTCTCATAAATAGAATATATATATATATATATATATATATATATATATATATATATATACAAGAAGTTTTATTCGAAGCTTAAATTTAACACTTGTAGGGGTTTAAACTTTTTCTTCCATCCATTCGTAGTTTAAATCTCATCCATAATTCACACAATACTATAATAACTCTACTCTTTCAGTCATTTACATCATAATGATTCTTAATTTAAAAGGAAAATCATCAGAAATAATTAACCCAGTAACATATAGATGTATTCTGACATCCATTTAAAATAAGAGATGTTGGATCATGTTGTCATTGATGCCAATGGTTTGTCATTGATGCCAATAGGTTTGATTACTTGGGATATTGTTGGATCATATGTCATTGATGTAAATGGTTTGGTTTGATTGATGTCATTGGTTTATGTCAAGTAATTGATTGATATGATTCCCTTGATGAGAATGTTATATGTCCAAGTGGAAACCAATTGAT
>JASDQU010417293.1:0-10275 GCA_032191745.1 Picea mariana
TGCAAATGCGAGTAGCCGTCACATCTCTTCTCAGAGATAAGCTGCCACCATTCTAGCGAGTCTTTCACTCTGTATTTTTACAGTCTCTGTACATTTATTTAATTAATAGAAATCGTGTATTACTGTATATCTGTGTTTATGGTTGCATCTCTGATACATTTTTGTTATATTATTGAATATTTGCGATATCTCTGTGCATTTCTTTATTATACCTCCACTCTCATTTCGTGCCAAAAATAATCCGGATCATCCACCATAATGGGGACGTCCTGCAATGAATTAAAGGCACGTCAATTCGCCCAAGAAACTGTCAGAAGATCGATCGCGTCTGCCATAAGTTGCACGACCATTCAAAGATTGCGGCTGCAGAGTGTCAGAAGCCATGCAGACGCAAAGCCTTCAATGCAGTATCTTGGTCCCGCTGCTGTTGTTATTCTGAGTATATGTAGGTATTTTTTCCATTTTTGTATTGATCAATGGTAGAGCTTAGCTCCCGACTGTAAAGTTTCAGCAAACATTCTGGTTTCCTGGTTATGCCTCTTTGTTTGAGATTTCTTGGTTTATAACAAACAGTTTTCTTTTTCCATCTATGTTTCATCTCATGCCAGAGAGTTCACAGTCGAAGGATTCACGTGGATTATTCTGATTTTGTTATGATAAAGGATTTGTTGTGGCATCATTGTATTCTCTGGTCTTTTGTGTTTGAATATAAGGGGATCTTGTGTTTGAATGCTTTCTTCTCCAGTCTGTTATGAACCTGACGTTTATGGAAGGCCCTTGCACCCTTCTCATGAAGTCTTCCCCATACTCACCCTTTATTGCAACTCACTGTTTGAAGTTTATCAAGACCTCACTCGTTCATGCATGCCTGGCCTAGTTTCTGAGTTGAGACGAATATTTCAAGTTCGCTTCCATTTGATCACCCCTTTCAAACAAATCGTGACATTAAACTGATGGGCGTCGGGCTCTGCTCCTGCTAGCAATCCAGGAGTGACTTCCGGCTCCAACATTTCTGGCGCTGTTGCCGGGGACGAAGTTGAATATTTTCCCCAGGATTGAACGACAAAGATCAACTGATTCTGAAGGTGCATCAGATATCAGAACTTGAAGATTTCTACTATGCACCTGGCGACTCCATTGTGACGACTCCGCTGAGGAGAACCTACACTATCAACTGTGGCTTCGAGAGGCAGACACACGAGGTCAAATCCACATTTGCCTTTAGCTACACCAGAAGMTGACGCGGAAGCAGTGCGCAGAAAGGGAAAGAGAGCTGCAAAAGAAGTTTCCTTCACTGAAACAGGTAATACGCCCTCCCCTTCTRTGAGAACTCCATTTTCAGATTCTCAGCTTCCTAGTCRTTCTTCCTCTGAGGTTTCCCGTTTTCTGAATTTCGGGAGTGTTCCTACTGAGTTTTCTCCTCCTGTTTTGGTATTAGAGAGAGAAATCCTTGTCACTCCCCCTTCCCCGGAGGTCTTGCCTCATCACAGACCTCGAACTTCCAAAGGTTTCACAACCCCTCCTTTTATTGTTACTGCTGCACAGAGAGAAGTGTCTGCACACTCARGTCCCTTGGMTTTSTCTCTGCTTTCTCCATTGTCTCCTCCAAGAACCTCTGTTTCAACATCTCCCATCCATACTCCTTCTCCTCCGAGTTCTCCTTTACCTAATATCTCTATGACTAGTGTTAATCCCCCTCCAAACAGAATGGATGCCATAGTTGCTGCCAGATATGCTCCTTTGATTCTCCCCCATCCTCTGAACCCCCTCCTTGCTGGAGACTATTTGAAGTACATACCCAAGTTCAGTGGGGAGGGAGACATAACTGCTGAGGAGCACTTGGCTGCTTTTTACAGTTATGCAGACAACTTGAATATCGAGAGTGAAGATGTCTCGATGAGAGTCTTTGTCCAGAGCCTAGATGGAGAAGTTAGGAAGTGGTTCCGAGGCCTGGCCCCTGGATCTATTGCGGGCATTGAAGACTTGGATAATGTTTTCCTGAGGCAGTGGGGAGATAGAAAATATTATATGTATTACATGACATAGTTCGGGTCTCTGAGGAAGATGGAAGGGGAGTCTATCTCAGACTTCTCCAAAAGATTTAATAAGATGTACAACAAGATTCCTGCAGAGATTAAACCCTCAGAGGCCTCTGCTCAAATTTCCTATGCTAGTGCATTTGATCCTGATTTATGTCTCGTGTTAAGGAAAAGAAGAGCCACCTCTTTAGCTCAGATGCAAGATGCAACTATAGAAGTGGAATCCAACATATTGGCAGCTGACAGACTGAGAAGCCAGGCTGACACAGACAGAAGAAAGGAAAAATCGGAAGCCTCAACTTCCGGCCCATCACTTCTCCACCCTCAGGTAAATGAGTTGACCCGAGCTATGAGCCTCCTTAAAGAAGAGGTGTAAAGATTGAAGGTGGAGAGGAAACAAATATACAAGGCCCCTCAGAACACCAAAAATAAAGGGGGTTTCCGGAGGCCAAATAATTTCGCTCCTCCAACTATGCACAGAGAAAAAGAAAGAGACAGAGATGACCAAAGAATTCAGGCTCCCTTCCAAAACAATTTTGTGGCTGATGAAGAGCAAAGGGAAGTAGACGAGCCTAAGCCAAAAATTCACAGTTTAGAGGTCACTCCCCCTTTCCCTCATCTGACCCAATCAGCATATGAAGAGTCTCTCATGGATGGTCAGCTGAATGAATTAAGAAAAGGAGACAAAGCTGTTGGCGGTCGAGGTAGGTACAACTTAAGGTCTGACAAAAGGGCAGCAACACCCAACATCCCTGAGTCATCCACTAGAGCAGAGAGGCCTGCTAATGAGATAGCATATGCTTACAAAGGTAAGAAGGCCCAACCCCTCTCTCCTATTATCCAAAATCATGTTCCTAAAATTAGAGAAATTCCAAAGCCTATGTCTTCTTTCAATTTCGAACATGAGATTCAAAAGATCAGAATTCCTATGCCCCTCACCGAGCTAATCAAACATGGGGAATTCAAAAAGTGTTTCTCTTAGCTGTTAAAGTCCGAAGCCTCATACCCTCTCACAGACTCCATAAACCTCCAAGATGAAAGGCTTGCAGTTGTTCTAGGACCCATGGTAGAAGACAAAGATGATTCATCCCCTCCCTTATACACATTCCTGAACATACATGATAAAGTGTTGCATAATTGCTTTATGGATTCAGGGGCCTCCCACAACCTCATGCCCAAAGCTGTCATGGAAGAATTAGGATTGGAAGTCACCTGAGCCTATCATGACCTCTATTCTTTTGACTCCAGGAGGGTACAGTGTTTGGGAGTCATCAAGGACCTAGTAGTTTCCCTGTTTCAACTGCCCATGAAGAGCATGGTCATGGATATTGTGGTAGCTGATGTTCCCCCTAAGTTTGGCATGTTGTTTTCAAGATCCTAGATCAAGAGACTGGGGGGAACCTTGCATATGGACCTCACATATGCCACCATTCCAGTCTTTGGGGGGGAACATAGGAGATTATATAGAGAAGCCCAGCTAGCCTACATTGTCAGTGATGAAGCCAACCCTACCAATCATCCCATCTATGCTTTGGACACTGACTTAGGCTCCAGTTTACTACAACTCACCAACACCCCTGAGGCCCCTTTACAGATCAAAAAGCAGCCCACTATTAATCAAGAGACCTCCCCTCCAACCACCTCTGTTTGGAAGATGTTCTTTGATGGAGCTTCCTCCAGTATGGGTGCAGGCGCCAGAGTGATATTCATATCACCCTGTCAAGAGACAACATCTCTGTCATACAAGCTAGAATTCGAAGTCACCAACAATGTGGCAGAGTATGAAGCTCTGGTTCTGGGATTAAGAGCTGCAAAGGAAATGGGAATTAAAGAGATAGCTGTGTTTGGAGATACAGAACTGATTGTCCAACAGGTCAAAAATGTTTATCAAGCTAGGAATCCTCGACTCAAGAATTACAGGAACAAGGTATGGGACCTGGTTGATAATTTCTTCCTGGATTTTAAAATTTCCTACATTCCAAGGGGAGAAAATATTCCAGTCGATTTCTTAGCTTTCACAGCTAGAGTGCTCGAAGTTTCTGTGCTGCCCCCTGTCGGGTCCGACATCGAAATAAAGTATAGGCCCTCTGTACCAGACAATGTCAAGCATTGGAAGGTATTTGAGGATGATCAAGAGATCGAAAAGTTTCTTCAATCCATTGATAACTTTTCTGCATTGCATATAGATGAGGATCCCGACGTTGAAGAAAAACCTGACTGCTACCCTGGGGAGTTTTTGAATAAAATTGTTGTTCGCCAGATCATTCAGCTACCGAGCAATCACATCCCGAAAGGTCTAATCCCATTAGAAATATTGTTCAACGGGAATGATGTGGCAGTAAGGGGTAAGGTTTCAGGTGATGATGATGACACAGTTGAGTGCAACATAGGCACACCTGAGGAGCCTAAACTAGTCAAGTTGTCAAGAAGTTTGACTGAGGGGAAGAGGATCGAATATACCAAGTTGCTGAGGGAGTTTGTTGATGTGTTTGCATGGACTTACGAAGACCTCAAAACGTATGACACATCAGTCATCGAGCACAAAATCCCACTAAAAGAAGAGGCTAAGCCATTCAAGCAGAAGCTGAGACAGATAAATCCCATGCTGCTACCTGTCATGGAGAAAGAGGTAAAGAAGCTGCTGGATGCCCAGATCATTGTCCCCTTGAGATATTCTGAGTGGGTGGCCAATTTGGTTCCAGTGAGAAAGAAAAGTGGAGAAATCAGACTCTGTGTCGATTTCAGGAACCTAAATAGAAGTTCCAGGAAGGACAATTATCCCCTGCCCAACATGGAACACATACTACAGAGGGTCACTGGCTCATCCAGGATGTCCATGATTGATGGCTTCTCTGGATACAATCAGATATCAGTCATGCCTGAGGATAGAGAAAAGACAGCCTTCATCACTCGGGGCACATTCATGTATGCCAAAATGCCTTTTGGGCTGATGAACGCGGGAGCAACATTTCAGCGAGCCATGGACATAGCCTTCATCGGGGAAAAGGACCAGTTTGTGGTGATATATCTGGATGACATCACAATATTCTCTAAGACTGATAAAGAGCATTGCTGCCACTTTAAAAGAGTTTTCCTGAAGTGTCGGAGATATGGCCTATCTTTAAACCCCAAGAAATCACTGTTTTTTATGCAGGAGGTAAAGTTTCTAGGTCACATAGTGTCAGCAGAGGGAGTAAGAATTGACCCAAGCAGGGTGGAAGCGATTCAGGCCCTGTCTCTTCCCTGGTCTAAGAAGGAAGTTCAGGCATTCTTGGGGAAGGTCAACTTCCTGAGGATATTCATCTCAAACTTTACTGAGCTGGTAAAACACATCACAGCCATGCTCAGGAAGGACCATGAAATAAAATGGACTGCTGAACCCAGGGAATCTTTTGCACAAATAAAGAAAGCATTGACTGAGGCACCTGTGCTAATCAGTCCTGATTATTCTAAAGATTTCCTGATTTTCTCATTTGCTTCCGATGACTCAGTAGCAACAGTTTTATTCCAGAGAAACGATCAAGGGCGAGAACAGCCCATTGCCTTCTTCAGCAGAGCATTGAGGGATGTTGAACTTAGATATGAGACCATGGAAAGTAGGCCTATGCATTGGTGAAAGCCCTCAAAGCTTTCAGAATCTATGTTTTGCACTCCAAAATCACAGCATATGTCCCTTCAACTTCTGTGAAGGACATTCTTTTACAGCCTGACATAGATAGGAGGAGGGGAAAATGGATCGCTAAGATCCTAGAATTTGACTTGGAGATAAAGCCCACCAAGCTGATAAAGGGGAAAGGTTTGGCCAAGCTATTGGCTGAATCCAATTGCAAGACTCTGGGGATTAATTGCATCAATGAGCAAGTTGAATCATCCAGCAGTGATCCCCAGACCACCATTCCACTAGCAGCGTGTCCCTGCTATAGGGATATCTTGTACTTTCTGCAGGAATTAAATCCTCCTGACAGGCTGGGAAAGAGTAGGGCCAGAGCTTTAAAGCTCAAAGCGGTCAAATATTGCCTCATTCACCGAACCTTATACTGGAAAGACCCTTTGGGGATACTATTAAGATGCATGGACCCGCTGCAAACCCAGAAGGTAATGTTTGATTTTCATAGCAGTCTCTGTGGAGGTCATCATTTCTGGAAGACCACAGCCCACAAAATCCTCCGGGCTGGGTATTACTGGCCTACTTTGTTTACTGATGTCTGCAGAGAAGTCATGGCTTGCATTAAATGCCAGAAGTTCTCAGGTAAACAACAACTCAAATCTCTGCCATTAAAGCCTGTAGTAGTTTCGACATCGTTTCAGTAGTGGGGATTGGATTTCATCGGAGAGATTCATCCTCCCTCAAGTGGCCAACACAGATGGATCCTCACTGCGACTGATTATTTCACCAAGTGGATAGAGGCTATCCCTACCAGAAGCACCTCTCACAAAGTAATCATCAGCTTCCTGGAAGACATCATGGCCAGATTTGGATGCCCCAGCAGAATTGTCAATGACAATGCTTCCCCATTTCGGTCTGAGCCTCTGGTCAAGTTTTGCGGACAGTTTGGGATTTCACTGGTTCACTCTACCCCATACTATCCTCAAGGGAATGGACTAGCAGAGTCTTCCAATAAAAGCCTGGTCAAACTCATCAAAAGGCTATTGGAGGACAATCAGAGGGCCTGGGACTCGAAGCTCAAATTTTCCCTTTGGGCTGATCGAGTGACAACCAAGAAATCCCTGGGTCTCTCACCTTTCCAGCTGGTTTATGGAATCAAATCCATTTTCCCTACCCATCTCACCTTACCTGTGGAAAATCTCCTTCAAGACTACGAAGGAGAACCAAACCATGTGCTCAGAAGAATTCATCAGATGGTGGAAGTGCAGTAGGCCAGAGAACAAGTCATGGACAGAGCCTACAATCATCAGTAGAAGATCAAACAGGCTTTTGACAAGAAGAGAAAAAAGAAAGAATTTGAGCAGGGTGACCTGGTGCTCAAGTGGGATGCACCTAGGCAGGAAAAGGGAAAACATAGTAAATTTGATGCCCTCTGGTTCAGACCTTTCAAGATCCTTGAAGTATTTTTAAACAACACTTACAGGTTGCAGGATCTAGAAGGCAATGAAGCTTTTAGTGGCCCAGTCAATGGGCATTTCTTAAAAAAATGTTTTATGTGAGCCTCAGTCAGATCGTTTTGTTTTGTTTTGTAAATATTGTTTCTGTTTTCATTTTTCGGACTAATAAATGACTCCATAGCCCAAAAGCAAAGGCACTAAGTCTGAAAAAGAGTTCTTAGAGCATCACAGGGATGACTCTATCCCCCATGGAGCCAAATGTTAGCGATATTTTTTGTAAGGGGGGTTAGAACGCAAAAGAATGGGCTAAAAAGCCACTTGTCCAATGTTTCAGATGATAATGCGCCCAAAGTAAATCACGAGCGAATTCGAATGGCAGCGATTTGTGTGCCCGGATCAACAACACATGTTGGATTCTGGACCCCCCCTACCTTTCTACCTTTAAGCGAGGGGGGGTCCGGAATCGGGGGCACACCTCTCCAACGGCCCAGATCAGCGCGCCCGGATCAACGGCGATGAAGACAATTCCGGACCCCCCTTGCCTTTCTACCTTTAAGCGGAGGGGGGGGGGTCCAGAATCGCAGATGTAGCTTTCTGACGGCTTGGATCAACATGCCTGAATCAATGGCTCATGAATAGCCTCATCCCTCTCAGCTGCCCTGCCTTCAACCTGCATGGGCCATTATCCTGTCATGTCATCTTCCTTTCCACCTTTTCCCCTGCTGACAAGTGTCATCAACCCACCTCCCAACTTTGGTCCGCATGGTCCCCCCTTCTTCTCACCATCCACTCATTGCTTGCCACGTGTCCCGCTCCTTTCCACGTCAGCCTCTCACCAAAAGGTAAGTTCATTATCTCCCGTCTTCTTCCCTTCCGCTTGATGTTTTCTACCATGAATCATCCTCTGTCACCCTTCCCATACCTCACCACTCCTTCCACGCCCTCATAATCTGACGCCATCACCCCTATCATGCGCCTCATCCTTCGTTTAAAGGCCTCCATGCTTATCCCTCAAGTCATTCAGTTATTCCAGGTGGCAGCGCAAGAAGTCTTCCACATTCCAAGGTGCTGAGTTGGCTAGATCATCCTTGATCCCAAGAAATCAGTTATTGAAGCGGTTGGTGGTGGTTAGACATCGTCTCCGCCATAATGGGGATGTCCTGCAATGAATTAAAGGCACGTCAATTCACCGAAGAAACTGTCAGAAGATCGATCGCGTCTGCCATAAGTTGCACGACCATTCAAAGATTGCGGCTGCAAAGTGTCAGAATCCATGCAGACACAAAGCCTTCAATGCAGTATCTTGGTCCTGCTGCTATTGTTATTCTGAGTATATGTAGGCATTTTTGCCGTTTTTGTATTGATCGATGGTAGAGCTTAGCTCCCGACTATAAAGTTTCAGCAAAAATTCTGGTTTCCTAGTTATGCCTCTGTGTTTGAGATTTCTTGGTTTATACCAAACAGTTTTCTTTTTCCATCTATGTTTCATCTCATGCCAGAGAGTTCACAGTCGAAGGATTCACATGGATTATTGCGATTTTGTTATGATAAAGGATTTGTTGTGGCATCATTGTATTCTCTGGTCTTTTGTGTTTGAATATAAGGGGATCTTGTGTTTGAATGCTTTCTTCTCTAGTCTATTATGAACCTGACGTTTATGGCAGGCCCTTGCACCCTTCTCATGAAGTCTTCCCCATACTCACCCTTTATTGCAACTCACTATTTGAATTTTATCAAGACCTCACTCGTTCATGCATTCTTGGCCTATTTTCTGAGTTGAGACGACTGTTTCAAGTTCGATTCCATTTGATCACCCCTTTCAAACAAATCGTGACATTAAACTGATGGGCGTCGGGCTCTGCTCCTGCTAGCAATCCAGGAGTGACTTCCGGCTCCAACAGATAGATAGATCCAAGAATGCTTAGTGCTTTATATATGAATAAATACTAGATCTACTCTAATGATATATGCTAAATGATTAGACGTGCTTAATCTTGATTACTACTTCTCTGATCCATAATAAGGGTTAATCTACGATGTGAATAAGGATCATAACTTAATGAATATTGTTGGATAAGTGCTCTGTTAAGTGTTGTAATTACAGATCTATGTCCCAGCTAGGTTGTAGACACTTGAGTCTTGCAACCCCCCTACCTCTACCTCGGGTGAGACTTCATCTACTTCGCAGGTGTTTCCAAAAGGGCCAGTAGTTAGGGTTTTGTTGGTGCATTGTTGAAGCATTGAAGCCTAGGTATGCCCTTGTGCCAACAAATGGTTCTGTTGTCGTGAACTGAAACTATGATTGCTGGAAATTGAAGAAAAGAGAAATATTTGTGAGTAGATATGTTGTTGTAGTGCATAGTATTCTACTTGACTTGTGAAGGTTTATGATAAGAAAAATAAGTCGGATCTAAAAAAATGAGGTAAGATCTTAAAGCTTTGTGCTCTAGTAAAGGTAATATAAGTGGAAATTTTCTCTTTGAAAGTATGAATCTAGGTATGTTTGATAGATTTTGTCTTAGTCTGAAAACTAGGGCACAACTAGAAGAAAGAAGATTTGATCTGAATAAATTTGATAGAGATAGTGAAAGATATGTTATTCCTATGCATAGAAAGAATTTTTGGACTAACAAGTGGGTGCAAGAACCTAGAATTAATTTTTGCAGATTGCAGGTCCATCACTGTGATCCGAGTGTGCAGTACAGGAAAGGTTGGGGATCGTTTAAGAGAAAGAGAGGATTGACATTGTGTTATAACTGTAGAAGATCAAGACATATTTCTAAGGAATGCCCTGGTACATGTATTATTTGTCTTTGTTGTAAAGTTGTTGGTAATGAGATTTTTTATTTCCCTAGGATGATTGTTGAAGTTGAAAAGATGAACCTGAGACAAGAAAACTATGAAGAAGGTCAAGACACTAAGGATATGTCAGAAACCCAGAAAGAATCAGAGACTATGTTATTACAGATGAAAGAAACACTGAATGATCACATAAACATCAGTTTACCATAGATCTTAAAAGAGAAGGAATGCTGCAAGATACCAGATATATAAAATATGCAGAACAGAAACGAAATGCTAGAAATAACAGAATAACAGTAAAATATCCAGCATAATCTTCTCAATACACAGAAACGATATATGAAATAGCAACAGAAATAGCACTTGAACA
>JASDQU010417305.1:0-10275 GCA_032191745.1 Picea mariana
AACAATCTAAACTACATGGAAATATACATTTAGTACATGTACATCCCACAAATGCAACCTTGTCAAAATTGAATGAGATTGAACCATGAGAAGATGTCTTAACAAAATGAAGCTAAATACTAATATAAATTTTACATTTATTAAATGACAATTTTTTTTGATAACTTGAACCGGGATACATGGATGTAGGTAGAGCAAGTTTCATATTTTCCCTACAAACCATGTTATCAATATTCCACATACTAGAATATGATTGCTTTAAAATGGCGTAGGTTTGTTTCTTTTTGGGATTATTATTAGTCGAAGTTACTTGGATTATATCTTCCATAGAAGAGTTAATGGTATTAAATTAGATTTAATTGGATGAGAATCATCTAACAATCACATGGGCATTAAATGAATTTTAGTTTGAGGGGAATTTGATGTCAATTCAAACTCGAGGTATCAAACCATTGTCATCAAATGTTTACATGTAACATGAATTTGTTAAAAGCTTGTGGAGACATTACTTCATCATTCAAGATGGGGCAACTCAAATGACCATCTATTATAGCACACATGTGAGCAAACGACATCTCTTTTTTTTGTACACTCTAGCCTATTGATCCCATCTCACCTAATTTTTTCACACTTTGAGTTGTACTAATTACCCACAAAAATGTCCCAATATATAACAATCACCCTCAATTCCCTCTTAATCCAATTTTCATCCCACCATACGTCCATTTATGATTAACTAGTTGAAATACTATTTTTGGGGCACTATACATGACTACCCTCTGTGTATGAATGAATAAGAAACAAAATGCGTTATTGAATAGATCCTTTATTGATTATTCATTTATAGTCCAAAAGAAACACCTCCTACCATTGAGCATGTGTAATCACTAGAACAACTCCACGTTCTCTTTCCTCTACTTTAAGGGTATGCTAGTTTATTGCCAATCAAATATTTTATGAGAATTTAAAAGACTTCTTCGAAAAATTACACTATGAAAACAACTTTTAAAGGAAATTATTTACTTTTATTGAATTAGAAAATATTATGGAACCGTTTAATTTTAAAGTATTTTTTCCATTTTTTATTAAGTAACTTAAAGTCAAATTGAGAAGCTTTTTACCATATAATTAATTTTAATAAACATGAATAAAATTAATACAATAAATTAATTATAAATTAATTTTAATGTCAATTTGAAAAGTTTTTCCCAATAAAATTTACTAAATGAAATTAATACAATAAAGCTATTAAAATTAATTTTATCAATCTAATTAGGAATTAGTTATTTAATTAGGAATTAATTTTGATTAGCATAGACCATATAAATACATTTAAGTTTTTTTAAATCATGAATTAACTTTTCTTTATATGAATAAAGTTTATATTTTAAAGTGTTTTTCAAACATCATAATTAGGATTTACCTTTAATTTATATGAATAGTTGTTTTAAGATAACAAAAGTTATTATAGTTTAATTGGTTGATAAAAATAAAATTAACATATTAAAATTTAAGGGGTGACAAGAGTGGGGGATTATCAAGAATCCCAAAGGTCATACCAAAATCAGCTACGCTTGGGGTTTAGGTACTTTGATCAACAATGAGGTAGAGGTTTTCACCCTTTTCAAAGCCCCGAGTTTGGCCCTCTCGATCGAGATTCAAAAAATAATTATACGCAGAGACTCTATGTTGGTTATCGGGGAAATCGTCACCAAAACCATTGTTGGGGGAAATGTTTACGTTGACATCATATCCTTTCTCTCCTTAAAAACTTCGAGGATTACTCATTCTATCATATTAAACGAGAGCTCAACTACGTAGATGACCAAAAGTCCAAATAAGGGGCTCACCCAAGAAAAGGGGACATAAAGATTAATGGGAGTCTTAAGCTCCATCCTATCCCATAAGTGACAATGAAGTGGATCTCAATAAAGTTTAATGGTCGATGACCTTGGGGATTTATTGAACCAGGCTTCGCCCACTTCAAAGGACACCATTTAGTACCCAACATTCACTTCTACGCATGTGGGCACAATCATCCAGACCATGTTGTGATGGATTTTTATTCAAAGCAATTTTTGGAGGTTTGTTGCATTGTTCAATTCTAGGGTGGTGGTTATCTCCTTTTGCTCCTAGGCCATTAGAGGTTACAATATTTCCACACTATTGGTTTATTTTATCTATATTGTCGAGCTTTGAAGCAATCAATACATGTTGTCTTTGATTTTTGGAATAATTTAGTTTCTATATGGATTGAGGTTCAACATGGTTGATTGGTTATTGGCTGGGATTTTGGTAATATTTGTAGTGAATTTGGGATTTTTTGGTTTACTGCTAACACCTTTCATTGTGATATTGTGGTCAATCTAGGCTATACTCACACTCATCTCTAGCACCCCACAATTTGGAATTCGTCGTCCTCTCTAGTTCGCGACCTCGCTCAGATCCATACTGGTAGTCATACCTTTCATTCTCAAGGTTTATATCCCCATTCAAGTCAAAATCTGAATAAATTTTCACTCTTGGGGTTTGATATCAAGAACAATTATGTTGACATCTGGCCTGGAATTCAACCTATACACTGGGTTTTTGGTTGGCCTTTGGATCTCCTTCTATCCTTCTTCCATAGTGACTTCTAGTTTTTTGGGTTCCCCTCTAACTTCTTCCACTCGAAGATTGCTACTTTCCCTCTCTGGCATTTGATATCTGAAGATTCGTCTTTCTCTTTGGGTATCGAGCAACCCAATCTAAACACACAAAAGTATACCCTTGTTCCTTGTGGTGTCAATTATATTGGGCAACTTTTGGGGATAGTCAACACAGGTTCATAATATTTTTCCAATGAGTCTTTCAGAAACTACCATGCGTAGAGGAATTATGCAACTGTCAAGGCCATTTTGGGTCCTCTCCCCTTCACGCAGTGGTCTAATTTATGGTTGATGTGGTGTATAAGCTCCACGCATTGCAGATGGACTTATTACTTTAGCTATGGGACTATCTCTCTTGTCATGGATCCTTCTTGGAGTGACATAAAGTTCATCATGTGCAGACATGAAGACATGATCAAAGGAAGTAGATTGAACTTCACTCAGATCAACATCAAATTTATCAATCATGATCAAATAATCATGACCCTGCTTCAACGAATTGAGAATTTAGAATAGGGGAGATAACAAAATATTGGAATCGAGCAGACTATAGTGACACTCTCACAGCATGTGGATGCATTGGAGAAAGAATGCCAACAATTTAGAGCCTTTGCAATGCCTCAACAATCTAATTCATGTTCGATCAATTAGATTAATACAGAACTATGGTTAGCAAATCCAGAAGAGACTCAAGGAAATCAAGAAATGGTTTCAATGGAAATCGAGGACAACATACCCAACGATAGTGAAATCCAGGAAACTCCGGACAATGAATATGATGTTTGAATTATGTGATTTCAATGTATTTTTTTGCTTGGTCAATTTGTCAAAGTATATAGCAACAAGATTGCTCAAATGTATAAGGTGATACATAGTCTTTTTATTTTTATTTTTTATGTTAGAACAATAACAGAGGTCTCAATCCGAATTAGCCAAATTTTATAGATTTTGATAATTATTTTGCTTCGACACAACACCCTTTATATATAAAATCTCTTCAGTCAAAGTATATAGCAACAAGATTGCTCAAATGTATAAGGTGATACATAGTCTTTTTTTTTTATGTTAGAACAATAACAGAGGTCTCAATCCGAATTAGCCAAATTTTATAGATTTTGATAATTATTTTGCTTCGACACAACACCCTTTATATATAAAATCTCTTCAGTCTCTTTAATAAAAAAAATATTAAAGTTTCAATCAATATTTTTATAACATAAAAACTAATCCTTAATTTTCATGTTTGCAGAGAGTACAATTAGAAAGCAAGTCTTTCCAAACAAAATAATAGTTAACAAAAATGTTTACTTATTGTTTCACTTCTTAACACCATCTCTCAAGATGGGTTTAGGAAGATTTCCTTCCAAATATAATTACCTTTAATTTGGTGTTTAAATAATGACTCATTTTGTATGAGATGGTTGGTCATTAGACATTTATTAAGTTTATAGTTTTTTTATTATATAATGTATAAGGATGATGTGTGTCTATATATTTTTATGGTCTATCTCTTATATATTTATATATTTTTCTATTTTAAGTATTGGAAAAATATGAAATATAAATTAATTTTAATTAATATGGATTAATTTAATAAACTAAAAAAATGATTTATGTGAATACAATTAAATATGTTAATATTTTTTTTTATTACAATTATATTAACATATTTTTTTTCATTACAATGATATTATGAATTATTCAAAATGGATGAGTTGATTACCTTGAAGCATATTTACAAGAGAGTAATCAATATAATTGAATTGGATGTTTACATGATAGAGTAAGTTAATAAGTAGACAAACTTATTATCTTCCATAAAGTTTAAGCACATTAGAAATTATTTTAAAAATCAAGTATCTTTCATGTAATTGATAAGAACTTTGACCACTAAACTGTGCTTTTAGAGGCTTTGGCTCATTTTAAGACGATGTAAATCATTACAAATTTGAAAAAAAAAATGAATGCATCACGAGAACTTTATCTTGTAAAAAATATTAAACTCACCTTAAAAATTGAATTTGTCAAGGTATTAACTCACTACATAGAATAATAAAAAAATCAATTTAAAGAACATTGATTAAGTTAAATAAATTAAAAAAATAATTTTAGTTGGACAAAATTAAATAATTGATTTTAGTTAAATGAGGTGAAACAAATTAAAGAATTAATTTTAGTTGGATGAAGTCAAACACTTTAAATTTTATAGGAATAATTTTTAGTTAATATAGATGCCATTAGAAGTTCTCTCAACTTTATTCTTATAATAGATTATTTTCTCATTATTTCTCACTATTACAATCCAATGATATAGGAAGTTAGAGTTCTTATTTGATCAATATTTTGAAGTTTTGGATTAATTTAGAATTGGACAAAACCCATAAGGACATTAGGTTCCACCATACACTAAACTTGGGTCATTGTGAAACTCTACTCATACCTTAAGATTAAACTAATCTTGGATCATTGAGAAACTTTGCTTATATCAAAAGGTTATATTGAATTCTTATCAAATTGGGGGAAAAATCAATTTACAACAAAATTACCTTTCTCTAATGATTGTTTAGCTAAACAAAATTATAATATGGGTACCTTTCTAGATATCCCATATTATCCGTCCTAGATACATTACTACACAATAAAATAATTAAACATTAACTTTGATAAATAGATAAAATTATCAAATTATATTTTTTACAATAAAATAATGAAAATTTGATTTAAATTATGTACAAATCTATATTCCAATTCCATGAATAAATAATAAAAATTTAATGTATATTGTATTAATGTAACCTCTGATAAGGTGATACCAAGAGAGGAAGGCATCTCCAAGGATGGTACATATGGCCATCACAAGATATCACATGGAAAACAACGCAATCAATACAATCCTTAACAATTTTGTCATTCAAAGAAATGGTGATCTTATGCATTTTGGTCTCTTTGATAATTGAAGCCTTACCCTTTTACAGTTGGAAGAGAAATTCACACACCTTTGCAATTATGTTTCTTTCATTACTCCTACATCCTTCTATAATGGGAAAATCGCCCTCTGTCACGACAAGATTTAAAGAAAAATGAATAGGAGGAAATAAGATAGCATTGGACCTCCTAGTTTGCTCCAGTTAAGATCTCCATACCTAAATTTACACTGGTTTAAGGAAGAGATTGAATAAAAAAGATGACTCCTTTAATTAAGAAATTGACAAATTGCATGGGATACTTTCGATTTCAACATAATGGTGAGAATGGAGAACCCTTGCAAACCCAAGAATTCTAAATATTATCTCTGGTTTTAGTATGGAAATCCTCCCATGAAGCCTCCAAAAACATGAGAGATTGAAGGTATGAGAGAGCATAACACTTCTTCTATTTGAAAGTGTCTAGGATGTGACCGTCCTAAATGAATGGATGGGTGCACATGACCGTCTTTTTTAATTTGTACTATTCATACTGAAATGTTTAGATATCCAAAGTTTATAGTGATTGATAATTCGTTGACTTTATATTAGTTTGTCGTTTGACTACAAATTTTTGCATAATCTCTATTGTTCGAACTACATAGCTAAAAACATTAATTTTTATATAATAAAAAAGCCCTTGTATGTCATGATCTCATTGGATAAAGATTTGAGGTCTTATTGCTAGCTTCGCTATTCCCAATGTTTTATATGTTGGCATATCCAAAGTTTTTATCATCTACGGTCTTTTTGAATTTGTACTATTCATACTGAAATGTTTAGTTCTCGATCAACTGAGTCAATGGGTTTTGCAGTTGGTCATGAAAATGGATTTGCCACATCAAATCCTATTCAATGTAGACATGGGTGAGGTGAATTGGAGTATATCCAAAGTTTATAGCTGTCGATAATTCGTTGACTTTATATTAGTTTGTTGTTTGACTACAATTTTTTGCATAATCTCTATTGTTCGAACTACATAACTAAAAGCATTATTTTTTATATACTAAAAAAACCCTTATATGTCATGATCTCATTGGATAATAGATTTGAGGTCTTATTGCTAGCTTCGCTATTTCCAATGTTTTGTATGTTGGCATATCCAAAGTTTTTATCATCTACGGTCTTTTTGAATTTGTACTATTCGTATTGAAATGTTTAGATATCCAAAGTTTTGAGCATGGAAAGTCAGCTTTTTTATTACTTTGTCCTCTAAGTAATTTTTTTTTGCATAGTCTCCATTGTTCAAACTATTATTATTGTTGTTATTATTATTATTATTATTTATTTTTCTTTATTGTTGTGTACTTAGAGAGGCATTTTTATTATTGCGTACGTAAATAGGCCTGCCACACAACATTCTTTCTTAAATGTTTGCACAACGCGAGGCCCTTCAACGGTTCTAACAACCTTAAGTGTTTACCTAATAGGCCTCACAACTTTAAATGTTTACTCAATAAGTGTGTTACAATACAGTTTCCTTCGATTTTTGGATACAGTGTTGTCTGTAGTGAATTTGGGCAATATTGTTCTTTGATGACAGTACTGGTTCACTGGTTGCTACTTGTTCGTTGGTTCGTTCGATGCTGCTTGTTTTTGTTTGATTCAACTTTGCAAAGTTGAGGTCCTACAGTTACAGTTCGACCTCTTGGTGCTTGTTCACTGGTTTGTTGTTTGCTGCTTGCTCTTGTTTGCTTCAACTTTGCAAGGTTGGGGTCCTGCATCCGCAGTTGGACCTGTTGTTGTAGTTTGCAGGGTTTGGAGTTGTGCTTCTGTTGTTCCTCATTCACAGGTAAGTTTTGGTGCCATGGTTCCGTTTCTATTCCTTCTTTGATGTTTTCTATTTGAAACTTGAAAGAAAGAATTTTCAATACTATGAATCCATGCTCAAAATCCTCTTGCAGAACATCTTTCTGTGTGGCTTCTACGACCATAAACTTGTCCTTTTTCTTAAATGTCAATGTTCTATACATAACCGCCTCTGTCGCAGCCACAGTGAAATATAAAAAATGAAATCGAATGTTCTCCTCATATTTTCTGTTCCTGAAAACCATACGTTTGGTGCATTTTTCCCAGTCTGTTCCCTTCCAAAACGTCTTGTTACCCTTTGAATGTCGATGTTGGACACATAACCCACATATGTTGCAGCCACAGTGAAATATAAAAAATGAAATCGAATGTTCTCCTCATATTTTCTGTTCCTGGAAACCATATGTTTGGTGCATTTTTCCCAGTCTGTTCCCTTCCAAAACGTCTTGTTCCCCTTTGAATGTCGATGCTAGACACAGAACCCACATATGTTGCAACCACATTGAAATATAAAAAAGAAAATCAAATGTTCTCCTCATATTTTTTGTTCCCGGAAACCATACGTTTGGTGCATTTTTTCTAGGCTATTCCCTTCCAATCACATATGCCAACTTCCACATCCTGGATATCGAGCCATAGCTCTTTCGAAAATAGCAATGCAAAGGGGTTTAGAAAACAAATTCAGAGTTGTCATTGCGGGGCAAGCATCTACCAGGGCCTTGTGACATGGCATGCTTTTATTCTCTGAATCAAAAACCCCTTCCACCTATTGGTTTTGTGTTGTCCTTTATGTCTTGCAAAGCATCAAATGAGAACTGAAACGCTTATAGGATGCAAGCGTGGGATATGTTAAAAAATGACATGCCTTGAATACTCGATCTTTGTGCTGAGCAAATTTATAATGTTATTTCATTTGCGTTGTCTCTTCTGTTTGGTTCACTGTTCACTGTACTTTTGTTTGTTTGTCATATGCTGTAGCGACTAGGGGGATTGAATTTGACAAGAAGAAGGTTGAAGGATACATAGCAGAATTGCTATGCAGTTTCGCACTTATAGTTTTCTTTTTTCTCTGTTTGCATATAAACTGAATATAACTAAGAAACATCTTGAAAATCACAGCTTAAGAGATGAAGCAAGTAATAGATGTTAAGTCCTATGAAATAGATACAGACTCCATTGTACATGAAAACATTGATTAGGTATTGCATAGCAATGGGATTTTTAGATTGGATGCATTCTCGTATACTGTAGGAGATTGCCTCTTCGATGCATTTCAAGTTCTATTGCATTTCCGTTATTCCTCAACCGACCTGCGCAATGGATTGATGGATTATTTCTTGGGTTGTTTAAAAAATGGTGACATTGAGGCATTGGAGTCGTATCAATACAAATTGGCATCTGATTTTCTTTGCCAGTTGCATGGAATACATGATGTCACTACATATTTTTCAACGATGTGGTTGTTTGCATCTGCAATTCTGCCTGCACATGAGAGGGGACTTTGGGGAGATACATTTTGTATATGGTGGTTGTCCAAGTGGATGAATATATCAATTGGAATATGGTCAATGACAAGAAAAACAAGATATCTACTATTCAATGAAACTGCATCTAGAGATCCATATTGCATCTTGTTCCATGATTCCAATCCCGTCAGTGGTCATTATGAACCACTACTCTATAGAAAATTATCCATATTCAATCTTGGAGGACCTCATATTTACTTGCTCTCATTTGCAAAGACCTTGAATCGCATTGGAAATGAATTATGCATCGTATACACTCCCATGGCTTGCACATAGAGACAATTGTTGCATCTAGTTGTGGAGATAGTATGTTCAATTCAATTTGCTATTTGGTAGCAACAGAGTTCGATGTGCAGTCGTTGCGGCTTTACACTGTACAATTGTTTTGCAATGCAATTATAGGCGACAACCAACAGACTTTTAGCTGCTTGCATCAACATCTTTCACCATATCTCCTAGAAAGTATGCCGACAATCGGAAGTTGGCAACAATACCTTGTAAACATGGGATTGCCATATGAGAAGGAAATGTATAGGGTGGCATATTTGTTTGCAATGGATATCGATCATATTCTGAGTAAATATCCAGGTCTAGTCGGCCCTGTTGGATGGTACTGTCCATTCCTGTTGTATTGATTCAAATTACGATCGAACAATTGACATCATCTCATTGAAAATAGATACGCCACATATCCATTATCAACCTTTGATGAGAAATACTACTAGTTCAGGGTCCACTGTCCATGCCACCCAAACCGCATCGAATCTGCATACGCATCACATGCCATTTAATGAGAATGAAACTCGTCCCAGTTGTGATGAGGCCATACAGAGCTTAAAAAAAAATGTAGACTAACTTATCACAACTTGAAAAAGGTCATGCGCGAGAGAAAAAAATACATTGGTGGTATAGGAAATACTACTAGTTCAGGATTAAGTGTTAATGCCACCCAAACTGCATCGAATCTGCATAAGCGTCGCATGTTATTTAATTACAATGAAACTCATCCCAGTTATCATGAGGTCATCCAAACCTTGAACAAAAAACGTAGACTAACTTATCACAACTTGAAAAAGGTCATACGTGAGAGAAAAAAATACATTGGTGGTATAAGAAATACTACCAGTTTAGGATCCAGTCTCGATGCCACCCAAATCACAACGAATCTGCGTAAGCGTTGCATGCTATTTAATCAGAATGAAACTCATCCCAGTTGTCATGAGGTGTAACATATCCACTATCACAATTTAAATTTTTTTTTGGGTTAATTTCCCACAAACCTGCCTTAGCGAAATGCCAATCCCTGGTTCACTATCGGGATTCAGGGTT
>JASDQU010417311.1:0-10291 GCA_032191745.1 Picea mariana
TTTTGCAAGCCGAGTTAAAAGATAAAGAAAAATTCTTTTTAAAAACGGTCATTCCTTTTGGAAAGATTGTCAACAATATGACATAAACAAAAAGAACAGAAGAAGATCTTCCATCCAAAAACTAGATCTGTCAATTGAATGCATCTTGGAAAGAAAAAGTGAAGAGCCTGCATCTCATTGTTCGGTCATGTGAACAAGCCATATCGAAGAAAGATAAATTATTCACAAGGCTGTCAAATATAGACTTAGCTGGGAAAACCAACAACTTCCAAGACCATGACTTAATCGCAAAATGATTTCCCTTAACCAGGCAAGAGTTCGATAAACAGGTTTCTATGTTTAAGGCCTTGTCTCTGGAAAAGTTTTACAACATCCTTCAATTTGATCAAGTTCACATCCATCACTGGCTAGTCAAATATGCAGTATAGAATGAGGAAATTCATCAGGATCTCTGTAATCTTTCTATCGACTTCTGGGAATTAGAAAACGATATTTCCAACATAAAAATCCGGAATGAGATCAATGTCACCCCAATGAGAAGATACATTGAAGAATGGCTCGAAATCTAATTGAAATAGGCCGCTGACGAAAGGCAACAGGGAGTTGCCAGCATTCCAGCAGCCGTCGAGGACATCCTTAAAACCACATTCGTTGATGACATCAATGAAATGACAACCGCAAACAAATAGCCAAAGGGCTCAGATGTACCCTGACTGTAAGTTTACTAATCACATCCTGCTTTGTTTATCAACCCACTTTTTCCAGTTTATTAAACAGAGATGTATAGGCAAACACTTATACCTTTCCATTTTTATTTTTTTTTGCAGGTATTGCACTCTATCTTCTTTCCACAATCCTGTTTCTTGTACATATTTCTGTAATGGTCCCTGGGAGCCCCAATCCCAGTCTATATGACAAACGCATTGAAATTCCAGTTTATATGTAACATACTTTAATTTCTTTGTATATTTCAAAATTTCTAGTAGTATGTAACACACTTTTATTTTTTGACATATTTCAAATAAAAATGCATTTAAATTTTTATATGTTACATAATTTATTCTTATCTTTCACCAGTTTGTATCACAAATGCATTTAATTTTTAATATGTTACAGATTTTTATTCTTTTCTTTCACAAGTCTGTATGGCAATTGAATTTAATTTTTTATATGTTACAAACTTTTTATTTTTTTTATATATTTCAAAATAAATGTTGCTCTACAATGCAAGTGTCATTTACTTATACCCCATGTTCACAAATGCATTTAAATTTTTATATTTCTTCTCCTTTTAATTTTGAATTCATATATTTTTATCTTTTACCAGTCCATATGACAAAATGCATTTAAATTTCCAAATTTATTCTTCCACTATCAACAAATTTCTAGTTTGTTATATACTTTCAAAAAATATATGTTTGCGATATACTTTCAAAAAATACATGGTGCTCTGCCTACCTAGTGTCATTTACTTTTACCCCATGTTCCCTAATATACATGTTGCACACAACTTTTTTGTGATATACATTTTGCACCGAACACTTCCTTTCATTTACAGTTTGACCCCATTTTCCACATTTTGCTTTCTAACCTCGTTGGCAGGGACTACGCTGCCACGCAACCTTGTTTATTATTATTATTCCATGTATTACGTATTAATGTTATGTTATATTGTTATTCCATATATTAAAAATTAATGTTATGTTATATTGTATACTATGTATTGTATATATTTTTTAATTTTAAATATAATTCAACTTATGTTCATGTAAAATGTATTAGTATTATATTATATATTATGTATTACCTACATGTTATATCATGTAGGTTACTAAACAACCAGAGGTCGACCTATTTTAGAACATAGAGAAGCCTTAAAAGATATCGATTCTTTTTTGACTGAAGCTCCTAACCTCTTCTTTAATGGAAAAAATCTACCACATTTAGCCACTCTAGAGGCCACTGTGGCTAATCCTCCCTTACTTTGCCTTTCGCCCTCTGAGATACCATCTGGTCAAAGCCTTGTGCTAGAAGAGTTGAGTTTACATGTTCTTGATTCTGTCCCTTCGGGTAGTTTCCTGTCTCCGATTGAACCACTACCGAGTTGTAGAGAGTCTGAAGAGCATGATTCTTCCTTGTCTAAGGTTCTTGAGTCCCTCCTTCCCTATCTTCGGGATAATCACTCTTCAATTCCTTTACCTACTTATTTGGGCAAAGTGACTATCAAAGATCCTCTCGGCATTAGCCATGAAACTACTGGCCCCCAACTCGAAAATTTTAGGAATGAATTTGCATGGTCAAGGAGTTTAGGCATTGAACAATCCCCTATTAAAACCAGAAGTACCCAAAAGAAATTGGTAGGAGTGGCAAGCACTTCCAGTGACATTGATTTTTCCACTTTGGATAGTGGGGCACTTAGAGTGTTGAAGGCCCTAGCAAGGAATAACTAATGTTTCTGTTGTCTTTGAATATACGTGGGGTAGGAGGCACCCTAAAAGTAGCCTCCTTTCGTCGTTTACTGGATAGAGTTCATCCCGAGATTTTTTTTTGCAAGAAACCTTGGTCTCTAAACAAAAATCAAGGGATTTTGAGAATGTTTTTCGGCCTACTTGGATGACATGTGCTGTAAACTCCGTGGGTACCTTAGGAGGGCTGCTAGTTACCTGAGATCCCTCTTTTATTGATTTAAAACCTCTACTAAATTATGGAGGTATTTTATTGTCTGGCAAGTTTAATTCAACCAATTTACAAATTTCCTTGTTAAATGTTTATGGACCTTGTGCGAACAAGCAAGTATTTTGGGATAATGTGGCGGATAGTGGCATTCGGTCGATTGGCAATTTGATCATTGTTGGTGATCTAAATATAGCTGTGTCTCTAGATGAAGTTTGGGAAGGCAATAATTTTTCTGGTTCTATGGAAGATTACTATAGGTCCTTGTTAAGCACAAAGAATCTTGTGGATATTCGTCCGACAAAGTTGGTCCTGACTTGGCGAAATGGACGTAAAGGAAATCAAGCCATTGCTAAAAGATTGGACATGTGCATCATTTCAGAAGATTTATTAAACACCTGTGGTCTATATCGATCCTGGGTGGAGTTTCCCTTTATATCAGATCATGCGCCTGTTATACTCCAGTTGGAAACTTCTCCGAAATACAAAGGATTTCCTTCTAAACTGAATCCGTTGTGGGTCCTGGATGAGGATTTTAAGATTTTAGTTCATAATGTTTGGAAAGACCCTAAGTTTTTATCGGAGCCTAGTGGCCAACGAAGATTGGTTTGGAAACTAAAGGATTTAAAAAGTAAATCAAAACTCTGGGCCAAGGAGTGTGATAGAAAAATTCATCAAATAATTCTCTCTCTTGAAATTCAGATTAAAGAAACCTTCCTAAATTTAGTGGAGAACAATCCATAGCCGGATCTGGAATTGCTTCTTGGCCAGTTACAAAAGGAAAGAAACGACCTTCTAAAATTCTCAGAAGAAAAGTGGCGACATCAGAGCCGTGCAACATGGATCAGGAGTGGCGACATTAACACGAAGTATTTTCATCAAGTTGCAAATCAGAGATGTATACATAATCATATCTGGGAAATAAATGACAGTTAAGGGAGAAGTTATAAAAATCAGAAAGAAATAAAGGAAGCAGTAGTTCATCACTTCAATGATTTTTTTAAAGCCCGATCCGAGTCCTTCATAGATGAATAGGTTCAAATTACTGGTCTTTACTCCAAGAAGATAAATGAGGCAGAAGCTAAAATATTATTTGAGCCGGTTACTGTGTATGAGATTAAAGAGATCCTGACTAAGTTTCAGAAAGACAAAAGTCCTGGCCCTGATGGATAGACCATGGAATTCTTCTAACTTTTTTTGATTTGGTCGATGAAGATTTAGTTCAAATGATTGAAGAATCCATAAAGCAGGGACCTATAAGTGGGAGCCTAAATGCTACATTCCTGGATTTGATACCCAAAGAAAATAAACCAACTTGCTTTGTGGATTATAAACCTATTTCCTTATGAAACCTTTGTTATAAGTTGATTTCTAAGGTCATTGCAGGGCACATAAATCCACTGCTGTCTAGTTTTCTTTCTGAGGAACAACTAGGTTTTTTACAGGGTAGAATAATCCAAGATGCTTTAGGGACTGCTCATGAGTGTCTACACATTATTCAGAAAAAGAGATCCAAATCCCTAGTTTTAAAAATGGATTTGAAGAAATCCTACGCTTGTGTAGACTGGGATCTGCTCCATATGATTCTCTTACAAGTTGGTTTCGGTTCACAATTGACGAAATGGATGATAGGTTGTGTGACGTCACCAACTTTTGCAGTGTTGATAAATGGTGACTCTATGGATTTTTTTTCGGAGTGGGCGCGACTTGCGACAAGGATGTCCCCTGTCTCCCTTATTGTTCATTCTGGTCATGGAGGGACTCAGTCTACTATTAAAGAAAATCAAAGAGGAGAAAAAGATTACATGAATCAGAGTTTCAAAAATAATTAATATTCTTCATCTGTTCTTTGTGGAAGACGTACTAATCCTGACAAAGGCCAATATTCATGAATGGTTTGAAATCAAGAAAATCATTGTGTTTTTTTGCAAAGCCTTAAGTCTTCAAGTAAACATTGCAAAAACAACTATGCATTTTGTAGGGTTATCTGAGTCGAATCTCTCCCCTTTTAAATTACTTCTTCCATATACCTTTGTGGATCTTACCTCTGGATTAAAATATTTGGGATATTTCCTTCAGATTGGTGCATAGAGGGCTGCGGACTGGAGTTGGCTAGTAGTTAAATTGAGAAACATGATTAGTTCTTGGAGCAATAATTGGTTATCATTGGGAGGTAGATATATACTACTAAAGTCTGTTCTGGAAGGTCAATCAATTTATTGGATGTCCCTGGAGTTGATTCCTCGTTCCATCATAAATCAAATCCGCAAAATAATGTTCAATTTCTTGTGGAAAGGTAATAGGGATTCAAATCACTATCATCTATGTCGGTGGGATGTTTTATCCCAGCCAAAATAATGTGGAGGTTGGGGCTTCTGCAACCTAATCCATTTCAACACAACACTAAATGCAAATACGATGTGGCGAGATCTCACTCAGGATGTAATTTGGCATCGAATTGTAATGGAAAAATATCTTCATCAGTCAACCATCGAAAATTGGTTAAGAAATGATACTTTCCACCTGAGATTGGCCTCTCGGATATGGAACAATTTATTAAAATCTATCCATATTATAACCCATTGGCTAAGTTGGCTGCCGGGCTCGAGAAACCTCATCTTTGCAGAAAATGATTATATTCTGGGACTGAGAGACAAAACCATTCTCTCTCGGGAGCTCATTTTTAGTCTTTGAACAACAGGTATCTCGGTACTCGCCCAAGCAAAAAAGGCCTTAATTGCTAATTCTTCTTTAGGGAATTGGCGCGATAGCAAGGACTTGGGATTGAGAAGCGACCAAGCTTCCAAGTGGAACCAATATCTGAAATCTCTCATAGGAGCAGACGTCAAACTAAAGGACATCCCGGACCAACTGTTTTGGACAGGTGGTAATGCTTCAGGTTAGTTATTAGTGAAGAATGCGTATTTGCCTTTCTATTCCACTTTAAAATTTCAGACCGTGGAATGGAGGAATTTTATCTGGAAATGGGATATCTAGTTAACGATCAAACTCTTCATTTGGTTGGCCACGAATAAAAAAATACTAACTTGGGATAATTTACAGAGAAGAGGTTGAGAAGGACCAAGTCAATGTATTTTTTGCAAGACCAATAGTGAGGATATAAATCACCTTTTCATTGACTGTCTGTTTTCCAAAAAGATCTGGGACAGATTAAAAAGTTTATTTAAAATCAAGAGGAATTGGGAAGGAAAGGATTTATCCGACTGTTTTTATAAATGGACAAAAGACAAAACGGTGACTCCTTCTCTTGCAACAATCACTATTTGGTTTCTTTGGATCGAAAGAAATCGTGCAATCTTTGAAAATTTGCAGCGATCTATTCATTCTATATACATTAAAGTGCCGAGCCTTTTTAAGTAGCATACTATTTCTATTCCAAATGCTCCCTTAGAGCCTATAATCTCCTTTACTTAGATGGTTTTTCATTAGCCTTCTTTGATGGGGATTCGCAAAAAAAACAAGACAGTGTGTGGAGCAGGGGGAGAAATCAAGACTTTTGACTCTCATGTGTTTAGATGGACATTAAATGGGGGAGCAAGCAACAACACTAAGGTGGAGTTGCTGGGTATTTGGGAGACCCTGACATTAGCCTCTCATCTATCTCTTCTGAAGATTCAAGCTTGTGGAGATTCTAGAGTAATTATTGATTGGCTAAATGGAAAAGTCAATCTGCAGGTGTGTTTGATAGAAGGATGGAAGAGGAGAATTCAAGATCTTTTAAAGGACTTCCAAGCCACCAGTTTTCACCATGTCTATAGATAATTCAACAAAGTAGCAGATCAACTTTCAAAATCTGCTCTTACTGATCCAGAAGGAAATCTATCTTACTACTAATGGGAACTAGGAGGAATGCCAACAATGAAACATTTGTATCTTTTCTGAATCCAACAGTCTGAGTGATAGGAAATAGTATTAGTACTATTTTTTTATGTTTTTTGGACTTTGCATAACAATTTTTGGGGTTTTAGTTTCAGGAGTTTGTTATAATCCTTTTTGTAATCTCACTGTATTTTGAACAAAGCTTATTATCAATCTCTGCCTAGACTTTATAATCAAGATTACAAAAATTAAAAAAAACATATCTAAATATAATTTAGAACTAATTTTCATTTAAAAAAAAATGTAGGTTAATAAATTCGACATAATTTTAAATATAAATCAACTCACGTATGTCCATGTATTAGGGATTATTATTATTCCATGTATTACATATTAATATTATGTTATATGGTATACTATGTATCACATATATATTTTTAATTTTAAATATAATTTAACTTTTTTTCAAAAAGAAAATTGAAATATAATTCAACTTACGTCCATGTAAAATGTATTAGTGTTATATTATATATTATGTATTACGGATATATTATATTATGTAGGCTAATAAATTTTACATAATGTATATTATATTATCTCATTTTTATATAGTTGTTACGTTATATTATATCACTTCCTTTTTATATTATAAATCAAATCAAGTACACATGTAATACAAAACTAATATATAATATATTATATTTACCATATTATGTATTATATTTTATATAGTATATTAATTATATATTACTATATGATTTAAGTGATTTAGATTTTAAATAATAATATATTATATAATTAAGAATTCATGAATTTATATTTTATTTCAATTAGTTCAAAGATTAAGGACACATATATTAGTTGTATTAAGTATAATGACCTTTTTTGAAAAGCTCACTTTTATTCATAGTCACATCTTTTCCTTTTAATTACATGAATATACATTTTTTTTATTACTTTTATTTTTAGAAAATTTTTCAATTTAACTTAATCATAGTTACATGGATTGCAATGTAAAAAATGAGTTGTAAATATATCTCCTCCATAAAATGACTAACTCACAATATTTCATTATATCTTTTAGGAGACCTATTTTAGACCTCAAAATTTTCCTAGTAGACTAGTAAGTGGGGGATCTTAAAATGCTCCCAATATGAAAGACCATAAAAATACAAATTTCATTTTCATCCCAATAGTTATTTTTTAAACATAAGTGTTGAAAATTCAGTGTCTTTGAACATACATTTCCCCATTTGAATCAAAAGTTTTGATATTTCCTTCATCTTCTCTATGTCATATGCCCAACCAATATGTTGGTGACAATATTTCAGGTCTTCGGGTTCTCTTTGGTTTACCATTCAAGCAAATGCTACTCTTGTATAAGGGTGGGCTTCTAGAAGGAATACCCTTGAGTAGTTGTACACTAGATTTCATAGGTGGTTAGACCACCTAGTCTTTATATAAGGTCCACAACATTTACATTCATGATGCCTCTTTGTTACAAGACCTATGATTTTATTATAAATGAAACACATTATTTCCAAATAAGATAGTTGCACTAAATTAAGTATGTCAAATAATGTTAAACAAATCAATCAACATGCTTACTAGAACAAATTCCTATTCTCGAATAATCGTGTGTGGTGTATGAACATATGCCATATAGTGTAAAATACCTCTTTGTCATGATGTGTCTTGATACATCATATGCATGTTAGGCTCCAATCTACTGATGTAAATTTGAGTGCAAATGATTGTCAATCCGGTGTTTGTAAGACTTAGAGGCACATCCAAAATGTATGGATTTAGAGATAACTTTTATTCTTTAATGGGGATAAACCAAAACCCATTCTAAGAGCTGAATATAGAATAGATGCTAAGCTTCTATTCATAAGTCCTATTCATAGACCTCATAACAGTAAACAACAAATGTTTTCCTAAACAGTAAGCATTCAAAAAGATATTCGAACTAGTTCTAAGGCTTATCAATGCTAGAAAGACAAAACTCTTATTCAAGAGATGCATTCATTGTCTTCTTTAATTCATTAGCAATTATCATCAATTCTTATTAAATCAAAAGTACTGAAAGCGTAAATAACTCAAAAAGCATTCATGATTATTCTAATGCTTGAAAGCAAACCACACATTGAATTCTTATTCAAGAAATCATTCACAACATGAGTAAGGCTTAGAAATATTAAGCATATTACTTAACTATGGAGTTCATATAACTACAACAAAGAATAAACTCATCTACAACAAGATCTGATCTAAGACATGTATCAAAGATTACTTGAAAAGAACATAAAGGAAGAGTGTACTAGTTTGGCAAAGGGGGGCCTCCAATGCTTCACTTGTACACTTGAGTTGTCTCAGCTAAGAAGGAGCTTCCAGCAGCATTCACATCATCATTTCATAAACATTATCAAGAACAAAACGCAGAACTGATCTCAAGATTGCAAATTCCAAAGTTTCTTCATTCACATCCACAGGTTGTCATACTAGTCTATTCCTTAGAGTATTTATACAAGAGTTTTGAAACTAATAATGCTGATAAATCTCCTAAATATCATGATCAGATCCATAATATATGCTATGAAGGTCGAATACCCCCTTCAGATCCATAAAATATGAACAAATCCCAAGAAAATCTAAAACTGTCCATGATTTTAGGCTAAAACAAGGTATTTTCTACTGAAGTGGCATTGTTTGACCAGCGTTGACCAGACACCTGGAAGGCTCAGATCTTGAAGCTGATAGCTAATCATCCATCCTTGTACATCAAGGATCACGACCCAAGTCTCAGATTTCGCCCAACTATCATGCAAGTACACGAACCTAGGAGCAATTACGGGATTTAGTCAAATCTTGTAATTTCTGATAAATTTTCAATTTTAATGCCAAAAATTCGAAAACTCAATTCTTAAGCTAAAGAATGATAAATGTACCTTGCATAATCTGTTTTGTGGAAAATATGGAATGAAATGGAGGCAAAATGGATGGTTTTGGAGGCAAAAGTATAGTTTATAGAGTAAAAAGGAAGCATAAAAATGTACTCAACATCTCCCCCAAGAGGAAGTCTTTGCATGTCCTCATGCACAAAAACAAAATGTTCTTGAACCTCTGACCATTGATCTTCTGCCACCTCTGCTGCCTGCAATAATGTCTCCACATTAACTTGAGCTGTATGAAGAGCTTTCATTCTTTGATATTTTTCTTTATATGCCTTCTTCTGTTGAAACCATTTATAGGCCTATTTGGAGATTAATTTGTTTTGCTTTTGAAGCTTCTTATTATTTTTCTTCAAGGTTTCATTTTCCTCATGTGTTTTATGGCTGTGGGTCCTTAACATTTCATTCTCTGTTTTTATGTATCTTTCCAGGACTTCAATTTCCTTGATTTTTCTCTTCATTTTCTTGTTTTTCTTATCAAATTCTGATGTGGACCCACCAACCACTTCTTCTATTTGTTCTACTGCCTGTGGAGTTTGAGTTTCTTCTTTCATATCTTTAATTAATTGTTCCACATCTTCTCTCATTTGCTCATATGTGAAAGTTTCTTGTCCTTCAAATGTTGGAAATATGGCTACAGCATAGATGACGGAGACGGTCAAGGTTGTCATTGATGGCAATCGGTTGGCTTATGGAACACGCACAAGAGATGCTGGAACATAGAAGCTAGAACGCAAATGCTGAAACACAAATGCTGAATCTCAGATGCTAAAACGTAGATGCTGAAACACAGTGCTGAAATAGAGCTGGAACGCAGAAGCAGGAAT
>JASDQU010417317.1:0-10274 GCA_032191745.1 Picea mariana
CACAACTCATTTGCTCATTTCATGAGACAAGTTTCGGATCTACAATTAGAGAAGGAGAGAGAGTGGCGCATATCTGGGAGAGGACTTTCTGTATTAGTTTAAGAGATCTCTTGGCATTGTATTGGCTATCTATATTAAGGAAGTTTTGTTGGGTTTTCTTCCCCTAGAGGGTTTCCCAGGATAAATGTTGTCTCTTGTGATTGTGTATTTCTCAGTGATCTTGTATTATGCTATTGTTATCTAATATGCAAAGAACTATAATAATGGCTTAAACATTAACATCTATCATCTATAGACTAACATGTAAGGTAATGAAGTGCCCCATGGAGCTTCCTAAGTGTTATTTTCCAACATCTTGGCTAAGGGCTTTAAGAAAATATGTGCTTATCTTCTACAGACATGAATGCATTGTTATTTGTTTTGTTGAGAAGTTATTATATTGTTGCAGTGTGTCCAACTACACTGAAAAGAATCTGTAGGCAGCATGGAATCTCCAGGTGGCAATTTCTATTATCACAACAATTTAACCTCAAGCCTGCAGATTTGACAGTAAAAAATTGCCCTCAAACAGTGACAATAGAGGGCTAACGCAGCCCTTTAAAGGAGGTTGTTGGCTATTATTGTACACCGATCTAATTCCTAAGATTGTTTGAGAGAAACATACACCAAACGTTTGTCAAAGGAGGGGTTCTACCATCACTTCATCATTTTATCTATCTACAGATTTAGATAGTTATGGAAACCCTTGCAAAAAGAGTGACGTTTTGCCCCTTAAGGAAGGTCGTTGGGTTACTTTTGGTGTCAATTCACCTTTGGAAATAGTAAAGAGGATGGCTGGAGCCATACGTTACAGAGATGATGATAAACTAGTGAGAAACTTGACCTCAATCCAAATATATAACCAGAATTATAACCAGAGATAAAGACAATGTTACAGAAAGCGCCCATTTTGCACCCCGGAGCGAGCTTCTGAAATCCAGAAGCAGGCTTCCGGATTTCGGAAGCTCGCTCCAGGGGAAGCTTCCATGGAGAATCCGCTCGGAGCAGGGTTCCGAGGGTGGAGTAAGGGGGGCGCTTCCTGCAACTATGATAGACAGCGATTCCCCTTGTGGCCAGTGTGGGAGAATGGTCTAGGACAATCATTCTTCTTGGCAGTCACTCTGAGTAGTGGTCAAGTAGAATGGTCTGCCTCACCGAGCAGTCATTCTTTCGAAGTTCATAGTTGTGAGCAGTTTCGAAGAATGGTCCGTTTTGGAGGTTGGTGCAGGACAGTCATTTCCATAGGAAATGGTCCGGACAGTCATTCCCTAGGGCAGACTCTTTCTCTCTGGGTTGCACTGTGATCAGTGCCGGAGGAATGGCCCAGTTAGGTCAATGGTCCAGGTTCAGAAATCAGGGACATGCATTCCCTAGGGAAAACTCATTCTCTCCAGGTTGCACTATGATTAGTGTCGGAGGAATGGCCCAATTAGGTGAATGGTCCAGGCTCAGAAATCAGGGATAGTTATTCTTCTATGCTTGGGAAGAATTGTCCAGATAGCCCATGGATGATGTTTTACATTCTGAGGGCAGATGCTCTTCCAGATCTCACATATGTGAGTGGAAGAATGGCCCAGATGACTCAGTTTGTATCATGATATTGTTATGCAGGTTAATATCAGAAGATATGATTGTTGTGGAGATTGTCTGTCTCTAGACAATAGTTGTATGCTATTGTGGTGGATGTGTTCCACTAGTTGTGACTATGTGTCACTGGTTAGTAGTCGTGTGCTACTAGGTGTGGTTGTGTACCACTGGATAGTAGTTGTGTACTTCTATGGATAGACACAGTTGTGTTCTATTGAATGGCATTGTTCTGATTTCCATGGAGACTACCACTAGTGTTGGAGATGATTGCCAGCTAGATGGATAGTCAGTGTGTTGATGGACAGATATTCTCCAGGTGGAGAATGGTCCAAGCAGGACTGATTACTGGTGGACAGACATACTCCCTAGGGAGAATGGTCCAGGTTGACAGATTGTTGATGTAACATGGAAAACTATTCTTCTAGGACATATGTCCAGATTAGAAGAATGGTTTGTCTCCTTGAGTTCACTGTAGTGACCAGAGTGGAGAGATTGGTATAAGACAAACATTTTCCCTGAGTTCACAATAGTGGCCGAAGGGAAAATGGTCCAGGACAGCCATTCTTCTAGGACGTATGTCCGGATTAGAAGAATAGTCCTTGTAGGTCATGGCGAAGCTTCCAGCATCTGTTGGAACAGTTATTCTTCTAGGACATATGTTCGGATTAGAAGAATAGATCTTGCATCACTTTGTGGAGTGAGTGACTTATTCAACATCATGCCCGATTACTCAGATGGAGTATGACTTCGAGAGATGATGCAGTTGATGCTATCAGATGATATTGATACTGATGATGTTGCTTGTGAGTTGATCTATGTGATCATGAGATAGCCTGTGTGGCTATGATGATTCTACCGGTTGAATGGTTTGTTTATGCTCAAGACCATTACCGTTAGTACCTCCCTAGCTAGGAGGGAGTGTTGATATTATGGTAGCTGCGGGAGGTATTAACCTCCACGTGTAACCTTTAACAAGACTATAATATTCCGGGAAGCAAGAGAAACCCTAAAACATTGGATAATAACCCTAGGAGACAAGCCGACTCAAGAGAATATTTAATATCGAGTTATTAGCCTCCAGAAAGAGAAGTCGGCTCAGTCAAGTGAGATAGAGCAATATAAATAGAGGGCGCTAGATCTCATCTGTCACTCTCACTCTCACAACTGCATAAGGACTAGTAGTGCGGAAGTTTGGAGAGGGAGTGCAACTGCAGCTGCTACAACTGGCATTTTTGTTTTGGTTTGGACTTTCTCTTGGTTATGGTTTGGACTTTCTGCTTGGTTTCTGGTTATTCTTGCTTGGTGCGCTACCCTTGGAGAAAGGTGCGCTAGCCTTGGTTGGCTATTGGTCTGCTACCGGAATTATTCTGTCTGTCAAGGTTGTTATCCCCCACTTTTAGGGATAACTAGGAGATTATGTCTCGAGGCCCACAGGTCTTAGACATGGAGTATCGAGAGCCAGATTGACTTGAGCATGGCCCCGGAGAGCCCATCTTTTCTCCCTTTCAGCGCCTCCACTCTGTCAACAGCAGCATCCATCACCTTTGGCTTGGTCCTGTATCAGAGATGATTCTTGCTCCATGAGGTAATGAGTCTGAGTATCATGGTATGTGTCACTCTGGTCCTCAAAACCTTTGAATATGTGCATTTAATTCCTTTTATTACTAACAAATGCTTGGATCTTATACTTGTCCACTTGACCATGTCTGGGGAGAATGGCAGGATGCCCTAGTAAGCTTGTGCCCATAGGTTTTGAGATGCTACTGGGGGGGTTTCTGAAAAGTCATCGTCTGCTCCCATAATATTACCACCTTTCCATCTTGCTTCCCGCTCATCCATCCCATTACATTTGTCCGGGAATTGCGTTGGCCAAACATTTAAGGGTTGCACCTTGCCTTGTGGGAAGAAGGGGCTAAAGGCCCAGAAGGTAAAAGCAAGCTAGCAAAAGATAAAAGCCTAAAAACTAAAACCTCGAGATGCTTTGCCCAGGGATCCCCGAGAAAGCAGTAAAAAGCTTCTCGGCAAGAAATAAGAGGGACCCATAAAAATAATAAAACAAGACCTAGTCAGAGGAGAGGGGGTCTCATCACGAGCCAGCCTATTGGGTCCATGGGCACCTAGCAGTATGACACTACTAGCAGCTAGTTACCACACCAAGGTAGTGGCTCTTGGTTGCATGGCCAAGAGAAAGGAGGTCTCATCACGAGCCAGCCTTCTCATTTCCGTGAAAGTGCTTGTGGGTAACATTGCCACCACTGGTCACCACACCAGGGCAGTGTCCCCTGATTAGCCTCTTGAAGAAAGAGAAATAAGAAATAAAGAATAAAAAGCATGAATGGGCTTGGAAACATTTGCATCCAGGGCAGGTGCAGCTCGCCTTCTACAAGGGCACCGACAGGTAATCCCTGCTTTCACTGCACCCCTTGTCAAGACATCCCTTATCCACCTCACCCATTTACATGACTTGGATTTAATCTCTCCCGGAAACATCCATTTTCCAGTGGACACTAGCCCAATAGGACGCCCTGTCACCTCCAAACTTGTATTGCAGATTTGTATAATGTCTTTGACCACTTGACTAGGGTAAAAGGGGTTTTATGCACATGTTTAATAATATTGATGATGAGATGTGATTGACATTGCTATGATCCCTGTGACTTATGAGCCCATGGAGGGCGTAGTTGTTGATGTGCAGGATCATTCCCAACGAACAAGTACCACATTGGACAGGTACACATGGGGAGATGATTAGTTCGGACCTCCATGGAGCTGAAGAGCCCACCAGCTGGATGTTGAGATCCCAACAGGGGGCAGAGACAAGACAGAGGGGTTTGCACCGGAGAAGAGGAGGACGTTCCACATAGGCACCCTGGCAGAGCCTTACCTAGCGGGGTTGTTCCCTCTTCATTGGAACGTTGGCCTTGGAAGGCCCAGGAAGTCACCCAGGAGGCTCATGATGTCATCCAGCCTCATGGACGTTTTGGGAGACATTCAAGGTAGTTTGGCACACATGGCAGGTTGGAGAAGCCCAAGGAGGGCTAGCGTTTTGCTCCAGGAGGCTGCATTTTCCCTAGAAAGGGATAATGTCACCCTAGAAAGGGCATGACGTCTTGTTTTTTCTTGATTAGGGTTTAGTTTATAACATTTAATACAAAACAGTATTATTTTGGTATTTTGGCCTTGTCGGCCTTTTGATGACCTAAATTGTAATTAAGGTCATTGGTATGCTATATATTGAGGGTTTTCACTCTCATTTTATCATCATCTTTCACTCACACATGAGTGAGGTCTGAAATTTGCGCCCTATTCTAGGGTTTTGGCCGAAATTGTGAGGCGCACTTGTTGAAGGAGACTATTTTTGGAATATTTTGGCATTTCTTCTTGTTGGAAGGTTTACAACTAGTGTTTGGCTACTTGAATGAATGGTTTATGTGAGTGAATTTCTGCAACACTTCTTGATTGAATGGTTATACTGTTATTTACTTGCATTTGTTATTATAATCTGTTGCATTAAAACCCTAGGTGACAAGCACATGCTAAGGTCTTTGTCTCATGTCCCTACCAAGTTAAGAGCTATTGATTTTGTTGAAGTAAGATAGAGCCTTGCCATAGCAACACTCTATCTCTACTCTTCTAGCTAGTTGTTTTTCTTTGCTATTGAGCTAAGGAGGAAGACGCATCAAGGCCTAGGGTTTCTACACCTTGATGAGTCGTTTTCCCCTAGGGTTTGTTTGATGAAGCCTTGCCTTAGCAACACTTCACCTTCTAACTCTCTTGTCTTTAGCCCTATGAACTCTTACTCAAGCTAGCCGATTTCGTCTTGCCAATAAGCTAAAGAAGGAGGAGAAAGCACTAAGGCCTAGGGTTTCTACACCTTAGTGAGCCTTTCTCCCCTAGGGTTTCATTGTTGAGGCCTTGCCTTAGCAACACCTCAACATTTAACCCTCTTGTCTTTGGTCTTTCATTATCATTCAGTCCTTCAACCTTTGCATCCTCTTTTGACTCCATATGCCCTAGTAGCGCACTAATCTAAGACCTTGTGTATTGAGTATTTTGATCACAAACAACTTCTGAACATTCTTGAACAACCTTTAACTACTTCTAACCCTAGCCTAGACTAATCTTACTAACCTTATCGCTGTTGTCACCTTCTTATGCTATAAATAACTCTGTGCAGCATTTTTTTTACCTTTAAAGCAATTGAATGATTGGTTAAGGCATTGTTTCTAAAGTGTTGATGTTGTACATTGATTGCCATTCATCATTAAAGTTTCATTGGCATTTATTAAGAAGTGATATTGTAATCATTGCTATTGTATAAACAATGATTTACTTCGTCAATATTATTGCTCAATTGCTTATTATCATAAAGTCATTGATTATATGAAGTACTAACCAGCAAGTGAGCTTGCACATGTATAGTTTCTTTGTTGCTTTGTCTTGGGCAGGTACACTTCTTGGTTACTATTTCCAGTTATCTTTTATCTTTATTGGCTATTAAACCGAACTTTCTGATCAGGTGGTGACTTGCGAGGGGGAATAATATTACTTAGCCATAATCCTTTGCCTTCTCAAAACCCCAGGTCACCGGGGACGTCTCCCCTGGGCCTTACCTCCCTAAATAGAAAGAGCCATCCCATTGAGGTGACAATGGTGGAATTGGTTCAGTTACGCTAGTTTGACCTCCTTTCATCCGTCTTTTATCTTAACTACAAACTGTGCGATAACATTTTGGCACCGTTGTCGGGGAACACTGAGTCACTCGAGATGACACTTTTCGGTAAGCCTTGCCTCTAGAGTCTCTATCTTACAAGCTAACCTGGCGACTCCACTTTGGGTGTTTTCCCTTATCCTTTGATAGTTTCAATTAAATTATCTAGCGACTCCACTAACCTTTTCCCAGGTGCCACCTTACTCTCAACTCTGTGATATTTCCACGTTATGAGATCATGGCGTCTTGGGAACAACTGTATCCAATTATTGATTTCAAAAGCCTTCAAGGATACCCAACTTGTCTTGATACAAAATGGTTAATCAACCCTCCAAGATTTTGTGGCCTCCTAACTCCTCACATCGTAAATTTTTTGGACTATATTAGCAAGATAGAATTGGGAGGGGAGGATGTTCTGATAAAATTATTCATACTCACTTTGCCATCCTTTTTGCAAGATTGGTTTAAGGGTTGTTGCGAAGATAGGGGTATATCTTCTTTCGTACACCTCATCAGTAGGTTTGTCGACTTTACCAAACCACATTGCCAAACGTATGAAGATGGACTTCAAAATCTCACAATAGCCTTAGAAAACAAAGGGTTCACTACTGAGATTGTAGAAGATCTCAGGGATGCTTATCATGCTCAACACCAAGAACCTTCTGATATGAAATAAGAGATTTATGAAGAAAATTGTCAACCCCTTGAAGAGGAGCAGGATTTCTCCCATGATTTGATAGAATGCAGTGAAACTAGAGAAGTGAATTATGAGGATGAAACACTGGTGATCGCTCCTCCATCCGATGAAGCTTTGCAAGATCCTATTGCTCCTACACAGGAAGAAGTAAGCAAGGTGAGTTACTTCCCTTTCCAAATTTTTAAGGATTCTCTATCTTATGATGTGGAAAGTGGAGAAGTGTTGGATTTTCTAAACCCTTCATGTTATCATGAAAATGATGACTTTGTTGATAATATTAATGAGTTCATACATGTCAGGAAGCGTAAATGGGATGTGATTGGATATGATGGGGATCCCATTTACAACATTGAGGGTCATTCCTGAAAGTTTCCTTTACCTTTATCACATGAAGTTAATAAGAATTTTGACATTTGGCAACAAGAACATGACATGATCCAAACACCCAAGGATGACTTGATGCTATGCTCTCCTAATAATTTTCGGTCATACCTTGAGGACTTTGATGACTATTCCTCTGAGCACTTAGATTTATTCTATGAAGAAAGTTATCAACCATCATTCTGCTTAGGTCTTGATAAAAGTGAGGAAGTTACTTCCCTAAAACAGGATACTTGTGATAAGATTTTCCATCTCCCTTTGATTACTTTACCTCGCTATGTCACTGAAGTTATGGTTTGGAAGCATGTCCCTTATCCCAAGTCTCCTGTAAGACAAAACTTCAATCTGGATTTTAAGGGTAAGTTGAGTGTGGGCATTTCTACAAGAAGAGCGTGCTTGTCATTGATGGCAAGAACAGCAGCAACGATGGCAACTGTACAAGCAAGTACAACAACGATGATGGCTGGAATACAGGTATAATGTGCAAGGCGGGCACCAAAGCAAGCTCGTGAAGACCAGAAGAGACAGTGCAAAGGTGCACGCAGTACAAGAGTGTGCTTGTTCAGTTAATGGCAAACAGGTAGGCAAGGAAGATCAGCAACGATGATCAAGTGGCAAGATCAAAGTGTTGATCTGACTCCATCTCGGAGTTTCGGATACCAGGAGATGGAGATATCAAGAACTCTCACTACAGGAGTCCCGAAGTCGCAAAATGCGAAATCGTGAAATAATCTTAGCCGTCAGATCAAGGTTTGATCTGGACCATTGATCCGACTCCATTTCGGAGGTTCGGATACCGGGACTTGGAGGTATCAAGAACACTCACAACGAGACTGTCGAAATCGCGAAGAGATCTGGACCGTCGAATCATCTAGAGTGTGGACCGTTGATCCGACTCCAATTCAGAGCTTTGGATACCGGGAGTTGGAAGAGTCAAGTGACGAGACTCTTCATCACAAGAGTCCCGAAGCAGCAAAATGTGAAACGCCGAAATCCCGAATCAGGCACAAGGAAGGCCCTTGAAGTGTCGAATTCACGACAAGATCTGGACCGTTGGGTCCATAGGACACATGACGACAAATCGTTATTTCGCTGACTGGAAAGTCAAAGGAACGGGGTTCCCTAAACCTCTCGAACTCGCGATATGCAAAATCGCGAAATGTCGAAATGTGAAGTTGCGACATGAAGTTTTCGGAGATCGTGACTTGGAGAGTCGAGATGCCTCGCAACAAGAATTCGCGACATGCGAAATGCCGAAGTGCCGAAATACGAAAACACCTTTTGGTGTTGGTCGTGGTCACAACTAGTGGTCACTCTGCGGAAAATGGAGGAAGGAGCTAGTGCAACCAAGCTCCATTTCGGAGCTTCGGATACCCGAGACATGGAGCATCAAGAAGTCATCACCACAGGAACGCCGAAGTGTCGAAATCGCGAAAGCACTTTATGGATAAGCGCTCGGTCACCTCTCGTGGTCACATGGTCGAGAGCTGGAGAGCAGAGTTATAGAAGCCAAGCTCTACTTCGGAGCTTGTGACATGGAGAGTCGAGACGACTCATCACGGAATCTCCAAAATGCGAAAGTGCGAAATACGCTTTTGGTGTAGGCTGTAGTCACAACCATTGGTCACATCGGCGGAAGATCGAGGAAGGAGCTCGTGCAGACATGCTCCATTTCGGAGATTCAGGGATCGGGACATGGAATGTAACGAAATCTTCACCACGGGGATCCCGAAATGCTGAAGTGTGAAATGGCGAAATGAACACAAGATTCTATGAAGTCAATCCAACGGTGCAGGTGAATTTGAATAAGATCGGAGGGCTACTATTGCACGTCAGAGTGTAACTGCTAGAAACGACTAATGGTTTCTGCCAGAGGATGAGCTCGATTGTGCCAGAGAAGACGAAGAGTCTCAACTGCCAGAGAGGCTGAGGAATCTCAGGATAACACCCAGTGATGTTGGACGCGTGGGGGGAACCGCTAGAGCAGCTGAAGAGTTGTGATGATAATCAGGTAGAGGACTCGATATGGCAGGGATACAGAGAGAGGGTTGGCACAGGACAAGGGACAGCTGTGGAAGAGTGAAGTGGTAGAAAACACCCCGATGTGCAGGAGATTGGGTTGCTGTGAGCATGCAGAGGCATGGCGAATATTGCATGCACAAGGAGCACAGAGACTAGGAGTGTGCAGAAGACTGATGCAGACAGAGCAGCGCAGTGTAGCAGAACAGTGATGAGACTGGTAAGCCATAGAAGTAATTGATATCGCTGTAATAAGTTTTAGTAACAAAGATTGATATTTCAGGGTGGTAGGAAGGTGCTAGGGAGGACTGTTGTCCTCAGAGGTTCAAGTGGGTGCTTAAACACAGGGAGTTGTAGCTTCCATCTGGTAGCAACCAGAGAAACCAGGGTGGCAGGTTGGTGCAAGGGAGAACTGTTGTTCTCTGTTTTACAGGTTGGTGCCTGTATGATTGGATGTTGGTGCTTCCATCCAGTTGGTGCTGGAACACCAGGGGAGTTGGTGCTTCCTTCTAGTTGGTGCTAGAGAAACCAGGGAGTTGGTGCTTCCTTCTAGTTGCTGCTAGAGAAACCAGAGAGTTGGTGCTCTCAGCAAGTAGCAGCTTGCAAAACAGAGGTTGCGGCCTCATTATGAGTTGGTGCTCATATGTATGATAATGTAAAGAATGTAAAGATTACTTATCATATAAAGAAAAAGAGGTTTCTACCTTTTATGGGTTTCCTTAGGAAATGTTTCTCTCTGTGTATCTCATATGTGTGACTGATGTTGAATGTGCTATTGCTTATTTCCCTGCATTATTGTGATTATCATTGAGTGTTGTGTAAAGAGTTTAAAATAAGCAT
>JASDQU010417318.1:0-10274 GCA_032191745.1 Picea mariana
GCATGAAGACACAATCCTTGACAGGAGAATACGAACTTCAAAATGAGGAAATGTGGAGTATCTTCGAGTTGGTCTTAAAGGTACAAATCCAAGAATATACAAGTGGATTGAGGTTGGAAGGGTGAGGGAACTATACCCTCATCTTCAAATAGACTGAAAATAGTCTTTTGGAGGTCCAAAAGATTTCCAATGGGGAGGTGTGATCCAAGGGATCAAATTTTGCTCAAAACTTCAAAGTTCTCAGAATCACTTCAAAATGAATGAGACCGTAGGCCTCATTGTTACAAACCCAACGCAACTTGTTTGGGTTCAAACAGACGTCGAGAGCGAGAGATATCGCATTCTGTTCAAAATGACAAACAGGCAAAAAAAAGGGATGCTGACTGTACAGTCTATACATTCTGTACGGCTGCTGACGTGGAAGTCTGTACGACACATGGAAGAGTTGAGTGGCAGATAGTTGGTAGTTGTGGGTTAATGACATTGCAACACATGGCAGTAGTTGGTTGGTCGTACAGTGCCACGTGGCCCAGCCATGGGCTGCCATGTGGCACCTTGTTATTGGTTGTTATATAAAACTTTATTGGAGTCCACCGGGTTCAACCCCGTGACCTCTACCCACATGTAAAGCCTTTGCATAGTATGCACTACCCTCGTGACCTCCACCCACGTGCCCCACCATATGCCTTGATATATGTATGGTTTTGAATAGTTTTAAGTTTGAATTGTTTATGTATTGGCGCAGGGGTTCGGGCTGGGGCTTAGCCCCAGCCCCCGGACGTATATATTGTTGTAATATGACCACATGTTATGCCATATGCATGCGCACGATTTGGTTTGAATTTGGTTCAACAGTTATACAAACGACCCGCCACTTGTTGTTTAGCCATTGGCTTGTGGAAACGGGGGCCTATATTTGCACTTGCGTGTGGTCACATGGGTCATATGACCTTGCCCTTGGCGGTTAGGGGCTAGGTGCGCCCATAACCGTCTTACAGTTTGAATGATTCATGCGGTTGCATCCAGTGCTAAGTTTTAACGCTTAAATATACATGTGGTCTAGGTTGAGCCAACAAGGGGTGTGTTTTGTAGATGCAGAGACAACAAGTTTGAAGGGGGACTTCCAGGAAGCCTATCTTCTTCAATTTTTTGCCAAACGAGGTGCTAAAAAAGCCCAGCTAGGGGTTTTTGGATGTTCTAAATCTATTGGAGTAGTCTATTTGGAATTTTGAGCATTGTAAAGAACATTTTTTAGCACCTTGAGAAAATAATACAAATGATCCATTGGAAGCTGGACCAGGAGATGTAGCCCAAGAGAGGGGTGAACTCCTTTATCATTTGTTGTGTTATGTGTTTTCTGTTCACTGTTATTGTTGCTATTTATATGCATCTTGAAAGAGTAAATCCTATTAAAGTTGTGTTGCAAAGTTGATCCATTTGCATTTTAACACATAAATTTTACTTGCAAAATAATTTCAAGAATTCAAGTCTTCTTCATTTTTAGATCAGTACACGTGGGATGTAGTGGGTCAGCTAGAGTGTACACGTGGGTTGTAGTGGAGCAAGGCACGTGGGCCTCTAAAAAGGGTGTTTTTAAGAAGATTTGTTCAGTACTAGCTTGGAAAAGAAGGTATATGAAATGGCCTGATGTCAGGTAAGTATGTCTGATGCAAATTAGGGTTATAACACCCAAGCTAGACTACAACATAGTAGAATATTTAAAAATATTAAAAGAAAATGTATCGGTCATGGACAGGTGTAGAATTCCCCAGCAAAAGTAATTTTTGTTACAAGCCTTGAAGTCAGTATAAAATCCTATAGAAAACAATGACCAAGAAGAAAATCCATCCCTCACAGATCTAAGAAATAAACAAACTATAAATGCTTTCTCTGAAGATAAAAAAGGAAAGCCTTTTGTCCCACCATTCCTCTTGAAATTTGAAGTCTTCAACAGAAACCTCCATAATTTTTTGGTTGACTTAGAGGCATCCTCCTATGTTATGACATTATCTATCTATAGGAAATTAAACGCAGTCCCTCTCAAAAGTGATAAACATGTGATACAACTGGATAGAACCCAGGTGAAAGTTATGGGAGAACTCAAGGATGTCATGATCAGAATGGAAACCCACCCGAAATTTGTTCAAATAATTGACATCATTGTAGTAGATATACCAGAATCTTATGGAATGCTACTTAGTCGATATTGGTCTGAGAAGTTGAATGGATACCTTAGCACAGACTGGGCTCACCTTTGGTTGCCATTAAAGGGACATGAAAACATGATTAGGATTGATAGGTAAAGGTATCTAAAACATATTGTCACTGATTTAGAAGCCCTCAATGAACCCTCTTCGCATATTTCCCCATACTAGGAAACTACTCCTGTGATTCTGATTTCGGTAATTTCTCTCCTCTCTCATCTGATGTTCCTCTTACTCAAAACTCTGAAATGAATTTTCAAGAAAATGTACCGACAACAGCGAAAGAAACCTTCTTCTTTAAGGAACCTATGTTGGAAACCACAGAGAAAATAGGTGGAGAGGAAGAAGTTAGTAGGAAAGGAGAAGATGATGGTTTTCTCTCACAAGTTTGGACCTTGTACTTTGATGGATCTAAATTGCAAGAAGGGTCAAGAGCAGGGTGTATCCTTATTGATCCGAAGGGGAAACAAAATTTCCTGTCCTGCAAACTAGAATTTGAATGCACTAATAACACCATCGAGTATGAATATTTAATGCAAGGGATAAATAAATCCATAGACTTAAATTTTAAAGAACTAAATCTTTTCAGAGACTCTAAAATCATCGTTAGGAAAGTAAGGAAAACTATACATTGCAACTCTCCCCACCTAAGGAATTATCAACAAGAAGTGCACAGACTAGTAGAACATTTTGAAGCCTTCAACATTACAATGATCCCCACAACAAATAATACTCTTGTTGATTCCAAGAAAACTAATGCCTCAAGGCTATCCCCTTTAGAATACTATGAAGCCTCCTGTTTCACTGTGGAGCTACTCTACAAACCATCAATGCCCAACAATATTTCTAATTGGAAGGTCTTTGAAGGAGATGAACAAATCATAAAAGTTTTAACCAGTCAAGAAAATTTTAAAGATATGGCTATTGATGATGAAATATTTCAAGAGAAACTAGTAGAAATCGATCCCCATGGACAAAGAGGTGGAACACATCACTCGACTGACAAACCAAGGTTTCACACGATACCGAAAGGGGTAGCCAATTTGGAAAACATCTTTGACTTGAGGGAAAGATTTAAAGGGTCAACAAACACAAAGACAAGGAGCTCTTGTCCCATGTACGAGACTGTAAACCTAGGAACCCTGGAAAACCCTAAAAATATAAATCTAGGCAACACAATGTCTAAATAAGAAAGGAAGGCCTATCTCAAACTTTTCAGAGAATATCAAGATGTTTTTGCATGGTCCTACCAAGATCTGAAAACTTATGATACTCGTATAATTCAACACAAAATCCCATTAAAACCCGAAGTAAAACCCTTCCAAGAGAAGCTCCGGAAGCACCACCCATCTCTATAACCCCTCATGTGTCAGGAGTTAAAGAAATTACTAGATGATAAAATTATCTTTCAAGTTAGACACTCTGCCTGGGTAGAAAATTTGGTTCATGTCAGGAAAAAGTCTGGGGAGATCCGTCCGTGTGTGGATTTCAGAAACCTCAACAAAGCATAAAAAAAAGGACAACTACCCAGTCCCATCGATGGAGCAACTCTTGCAGACTGTGTTTGGTTCTGATATTTTCTCCCCGCTAGACGATTTTTCAAGTTACAACCAAATTCTAGTTTTAGAGGAAGACCGATTGAAAACTACCTTCTGAACCAAGTGGGGAAGCTTTGCTTATAAACGCATTCCCTTTGGGTTAATCAATGCAGGGGAAACCTTCCAAAGGGCCATGGACGTATCTTTTCAGGGACTAATCAACAAGTGTGTAGTAGTTTATTTGGACGACGTGACTGTGTATTCAAAGAATAGAGAAGATCACATCCAACACCTAACCCAAATTTTTGAGAGGTGTAGGAAATACGGTATATCTTTAAAGCCTAAGAAAACTATTTTTGGTGTCGAGGAAGGGAAACTACTAGGTCATATTATATCTCAAGAAGGAATTTGCATAGACCCAGAAGAAATTAAGGAAACAAACTCAGCTTCCCTTACCCCACAACAAAAGGGTTATACAATCATTCTTTGGGAAAATCAATTTTGTGAGGAAGTTCACCCTTGATTTCGCTGAAACTATCAAACCCTTACAAAAAATGATCTGCAAAGATGTTGAATTTAAGACTACAATATATCAAGCTCCAGTGTTGTGAAGTCCCAACTTTAGAAAAGATATTTTCCTCTATACTTTTTCCTCCGACCAATCGTTAGCTGCAATATTGACTCAAAAGGATGATGACAACAATGAGGCATTGGTCTCATTTATGAGCAGTAATATCCAAGGGGCCGAACTAAATTACCCCACTGTAGACAAAAATGCTTATGCGGTGTACAAGGCAATAAAACATTTCAGATCTTACATCCTAAAAAACCACACCAAAGTCATTGTGCCTCATCCTACAGTCTGATCCCTATTCACTCATAGGAGATGGGAGAGAGAAGAGGAAATTGGATGGTAGTGGTCCAAGAATTTGATCTAGATACAAAACCTACCAAACTAGTTAAGGGACAAGGATTATGTAAACTGGAAGTTGAAGCCCAAGACCAAGTAAATGAAGACCCCAGGTGGGAGAACGAATTGGAATTATGGTGTAGTGAAGCTTTATAGGTTCCCCCAAGGCAAGAGTCTTGGTATGGGAAACTAAATTATCTCCTGCATCATGGGACTTGCCCAGAAAACCTAAACCCTAAGGAAATGAGATCTCTCAGACTAAAATTGGCACAATATCGCCTCATAAATTTGATGTTCTTCTGCATTAATTATGATGGGGTACTTTTAAGACGTCTCAAATGTGAAGATGCAAACAAGGTTTTGAAGGAGCTCCATGATGGTCCTGCAGGTGGACACTTCGCAGGGAATACCACCGCTCACAAAATACTAAGAGTTGACTATTATTGGCCTACTCTGTTTAGAGATGCTCACACATACGCTAGGAACTGTAAAACTTTTCAAATGAGCATGGGGAGGGAAAAGAGAGCAGTTGTCCCACTCCAACCTGTGGTTGTATCCAGACCATTCAAGCAATGGGGGTTAGATTTCATAGGAGAAATTACACCAAGTTCTTCAAAACAACATAGATACATAATGATTGCCACAAATAATTTTAGGAAATGGGCATAGGTCGTCCCTCTGACTCATGTAAGCGAAAAGGTGGTAATCCAATTCATAGAACAACAAATGATCACAAGATTTGGTATGCCTTATGTTATTATTTTTTATAATGTCTCTTACTTTTCTTCCACCCTATTAACATATTTTTATCTAGACAAAGGAATCATAATCAGATACTCTGCAAACTACTATCCACGGGAGAATGGAGTGGCAAAATCAACCAATAAGAACCTAGTGAGGATATTAAATAAAACAGTTTCAAACAACTAGAGGAATTGGCATAGTTCACTTCATAATGACTTATGGGATGATAGAGTAACACCTAGGGAATCTATAGGGAATTCCCCATACTTTTTGGGATACGGACAAGAGGCCATTCTCCCAAACAAGCTATATCTTCCATCTCTTCAGCTTTCCCAGGGTTCTAGAGGACAACCCTCATTGGTTATTCAACAAAGACTTGATACCCTCATCATGCTGGAAGAATAAAGGGAGAAATAAAAATCAAACTTCATTGCTCATCAATAGATATTTAAAAGGTGGTTTGACAATCATAAGGCCAAAGAGAAAAATTTTGAAGTAGGAGACTTAGTCCTGAAATGGGACAGAGCGAATGAGCTGAAGGGAAAACGTTTGAAGTTTCAAAATCTATGGCTCGAACATTTTCAGGTAGTCGAGAAACTTGGGGCAGGTACATATCGGTTGAAAAATATTAGGGAGGAACCTAACGCTCTCCCGGTGAATGTCCAAGCCCTAAAACAATATTTCTGTTAAAAAAAATGTGTGTGTTTTCATGTTATTTTATTTCTTAGGCTAATTGCAGAGCCATTTATTTTTGTTTTTGTTTTCTTTTTGTCATTTTTTTTTCACTTTGAAGTTGTGTTACAAAAGGCATCGATTGACCTTAATGAATACGGTGTAGGAAACTTTGTTCCATACTCATGATTACATGCAACACAAGAAACATTGAGTGAATTGTTGTTGTCTTAATGGAGTTTTGCATCTAACCATTGCAAATAAACAAATTTGGAAAGTGATGGAGTGTTCACCTGGTGGTCCGATAAAACCTAAAGGAAAAGATGGTAAGATGGAAAGGATCACATTTACCTCAAGACAGATCTAGCAAGTTTCACCTTAACCATCTCATCTTACAGATAACAGACGTCCTCCTCTCCCACTCGCTCAGAGAATTCTGTTGAAATAAATCAATTATATCAAATGAGTGCAAAGTAGGAGAGGGTATGTAGATAAATCCATTGGGGCTATGGACGCTCGCTGGAAGAGGAGCAATGTTTGTGATGTCGGAGTGACTTCGTCGGGGATATGGATGCTCGTTGGCAATAGAGCAACACCGTAGCATGTAAATGATGATAAATAAAGGCCTGGTGCCAGTGAATGCTTTACTCGACTCTTGTCAAAAGGGAGCATGGGTCATGGCTAAAAGGAATGAAGGTGGGATAAAGGTTGAAACCCCACAGGCAGGCCCAAATTTTCCAACCAGGGGAATTGCAAACACAAGGATAGAAGAGATTCTGATAAAAACAAACCAATCAAGTTCTTAACCAACTTCTGTGTCATCTAAGCCCGAGGAAGGAACAAAGATTCTTCTTTCACCCAGTAAGTCACCATTTGTTGAGAACTCAACACACCCTAAAATCCTTATGAAAGTTTTTCACTTTTTGGGTACCACTTGTTTTTTTCACTGTCTGAATCGATTTCACTTTGGGAAATGATTTATCTTTGTGTTTTTTTCATGAATCTTATCATCAAGTCAAGTTTTTTTGAACTTTCTAACACCATGTCTAAAATAAACTAACACCTGAATTGAGAATCAACAACTAACACTGCACCTAACGTGATCAGGTTCGTCGTAAGAAAAAATTCAAGCAAGTAAAGGAACCACATAGCTACAACAGTCGTCGAGCGTCGATCCTCGTTCGACGTCGACAGAAGGTGGGGTTGGTTTGGGTAAGTTATTCGCATAAAGTTTCGAGACATAGTCAATCCCCTTCAGCATCGAAAAAAATATAGGAAGGATAGACATTGACAAAGGATGTAAAGAAATCACCGATAGTTGATGATCGATGCACTTTATCAGGGTTGGGGAAATCCAAAAAATTTTAAACAATCGGTTTTGCCCACGACAAGAATATCGTCGATCCTCGATCCCTAATGCATTTTCTTCATCAAGAATTTTTCGAGAGAAGTCGATCTGAGAGAACTTGGGTATGTTGATCGTAGATCGCCGATCCTTGATACTTTTCAACATCGACAAGATAGGATTGGGTTTTAGAATGTATAGCTTAAAGAAAGTCCTGATTTCGATTAACAGGAGCAAACAAAGTCACCGGTCTTGAACTCCATGTGTCTTTACCATGTAAGGGGGTTGTACGTCCTAGTTTTGTCCTGAGTCATTTTAAGGTTCCCTGGGTCCCAGTCATGCCTCCTAGTCAACTTTTCCATGTTATCTCCGTACGAAAAGATCGATCGATGTCCGAAATTTTGCAAGCAGATATCAACAAAAATGTTTCAAGCATAATCCCGACCCTCGATCTACCAACAAAAATAGCGAAACGATGGGATGTTTGCAGCATAAGATACGATCGGATTTGAACATTTAATATACCATTTAATTTTGCTCCCACATTGAAATCACCGATAGACCACATTACCACCCATGCCTTCAACCCACGATGAATTCAAGTTTAAACATCTTTGAAGATCTGGCGGTAGATTTAATAAAATTACACTCATAACCCGAATTGAATGGTTGATGTGAGAAGGTAAGTTCATTCATGTTTAAATCTCTAGAATTATTTTGAACAAATTCATTATGCGCACAAGTTGAATTCCAGAGCATCTGAAGGAGCAGAGCGATCAACCTACATCAGGGTGTTCGGGGCCACCGGAGCACCACATCTCCTACCTACTAATGTCCCATTTTCTATCAGACTATCCTGCAGGGCTATGATGCCACATTGGTCAATGAAAAGAAGCGGGCTTTCATACCCTATGATTTCCATGTGGCATTCTATCTGGTGAAGGATGCTTCTCAATCCAAACAAGAAGGGCTTAGCTAACTTGAATTCAGGTTCCCGACAGGCTGATTCCGCAAGCATGACCCTAAAGTCCTGGTCCTCCAACATGCTTCACAGGTATCATCATGTTGGCCATATGCTCATGATAAGTTTGAAGACGAAATTTTCATCGAATGCACCAAGGACTGGGACAAGGTGGTGTAGAGGATGTCCAACCCAAACATGACCAGGTTCAAGGCCATGAGCATGGATGAACAGGTGGAAACAATAGAGAAATATGTTGGTTGTGGAGCCTGATTGTCTTCCTGATCCAGAGGTCTTTTACTTTCAGCCGTGTTTATACCCCATGAAGTATTTACACCCCAGAAGTATGTACACTCTTCCACGCATGGGAGTGCAGAGGGGGGGTACCCCCTCTGCAAGGTCCAGGGGGGCTATCCCCCCGGCTAGGGGGTATGAGGGAAAGTGGGGGTTCGGGGGCAAAGCCCCCGAAGGAAAAATTGCCTTGTAAATGTATATTGTAATTTCATTGTAAATCTGTACCGTTCATTATAAGGTCGCAAATCTAATGATAGAGATTATGTTAGGGTTTTTTTCCCTAGAAGGCAACTCTCTTTTATGAGGGAAATGTATTGCGACTATGGTTGATGGCGAATATTGTATTCTGAGATAGGAGACCGTGAGAGAAAGAAGAGGAAGTTACAACGGGTTTGTTGTAGGTTGTATCCCTTCATATGCTGGATAATAATAAAGGAAGGACCTGGAAATTTCTCTGGTGGACGTAGCCCACACTGGGTGAACCACGTAAATCTGTGTCTCTATTGTATTGTGTATCTTCTATGTTTTGATTCCAAATTTGTTTTATTTTATTGCTCCACGGTCCTGTTTTTCTAACAACTGGTATTAGAGCGAAAGGTAACTCGTAGGAAAAGATGGTTCCTAGTTCGAGTGGGAGCAATGTAGGAAGATGGAAAGTTTAGGGTCGAGAAATTTAACGACAAAAACTACAAGTTATGGAAGATGTAGATGGAAGACTATTTATATCAGAAAGATCTATTCCTACCATTGGGCAGAATAGCAAAGAAGTCGGTGGCTACGAAGGGCGAAGAATGGGAGATTCTTGACAGAAAGGCTCTAGGAACAATACGGCTGAGCCTGGCAACATCGGTGGCTTTCAATATTTCCAAAGAAAAGACAACGAAGGGTTTGATGGATGCGTTGGCCAAATTGTATGAAAAACCCTTGGCATCTAATAAGGTATTTCTAATGAAGAGATTATTTAATATGAAGATGTCGGAAGGTGGGTCTGTTGCAGATCATTTAAATGATTTTAATACGATTACTAATCAACTAAGTTCTATAAAAGTGGAATTTGATGATGAGGTCAGGGCTTTTATAATCTTGTGCTCATTGCCAGAAAGATGGAACGGCTTGGTCATGGCTATAAGTAACTCTGTCTCTAGTTCAAATACTTTAAAATTTGATGATGTTGTTGGTGTTATCCTTAGTGAGGAAATGCGACGGAAAAGCATGGGTGAGACATCAAGAAATGCGTTGAACATGGAGAACAGGGGAAGACAAAAGGATAGAGGAAAGGGTTTTGGGAACCGTGGGAATTCTAGGAAGGGCAGATCCAAATCCAAACTTGGAAAGATAGAGTGTTGGAATTGTGGGAAGAAAGGACATCTGAAGAAATACTACAGAGCTCCAAAGAAACAAAGAGATGGACAACAAGAGAGAAATGAGGAAGAAAATGTAACAGGTGATGTGTTACAAGATGCTTTGATTCTTTCTATAGATAATATTTCTGAGTCTTGGGTAGTAGATTCAGGGGCTTCATTTCATGCCACACCCCATAGGAAACATTTTCTAGATTATGTTCAAGGTGATTTTGGACAGGTTCATTTGGGTGACGATGCACCAT
>JASDQU010417324.1:0-10274 GCA_032191745.1 Picea mariana
AGATTAAGTTTGAACTGTTTAGGGAGATGTTAGGTGTAGAAGTCAATCCATTCTCCATTAAGGGGGAGACTTGGAAATAATGGAGATGTTAACTAGTTGATTAGCTTCAGTAATAAGCGCGTGTTGTAAGCGCCAGTTAGCTTAGTTAAGAGTCAGTTCTCTGGTTGTCTTTTGGCTTGCATGTAGCCGACTTGGGAGAGTCTTTTCCTATATAAGGATGTAATCCGTCTTCGTTTAATATCAAGAAGTGAGCGTAGCCTCACCGTGTTTGTTTTCCCCGCATATTTTATCTCACACTGCACATTACAGTAATTATAAGCAACTAACAGACATGGACGGAAGAGGGATTTCAATTGGTGTGAAGAAGCAGTGTGCATGTGTTGCGGGGATTATAATTAAATACCTGTGATGCTTATTACTGGCTCGATATTGGCCGCATGCTCTGAAAGCGCCTCCACGCATTCTCGTTGATTCATGTTGAACAGAAGACACTTTTCGATCAAGTGTTGCACCTACATAATCAGTACCCTCCGCCCCTTTTATTTTAGTACTGATCCACATGATTCAATAGTGCATACCAAAATCTACGAAGAAATTGAGGATAATGGAAGCAATTCATATAATTCTGTTACGGACTCATCAGTAGAATATATGAGGATGACCCATCGGGCTTTAGAGGCCGATCTCCTGCTGCAGGTGCTGCCATTTTAACCTCCCCGAAAAGCTGCAACGATCTCTTGCCCTTTCTGTAATTCTATGGCAAATTTACATGCAGAGAGGACTGTAATCTCTATATAAAGAAAGATGAAATCTGGATGAAAGTAAAATGCTGCAAATGGAAATGGAAAGGTATCTTTACATTGCTGGTGAGATCTAGTATACCACACCCACGTGCTGACTGCAAGTCTATTGGTTCCTACGCGATAGATCATCTAATTTAATTTTTTATTTATCTTCTGGCCAAATAATGGACGAGAGATTCTTGGGTCACGGGATCACCGATTCCACGACGATATATTCTTCCCTTGCAGATGGATGTAACGGTTGCTTTGGCCAAGAATAAAAAATCAATAACTACAAAAGTGAATATGTATGTGATAACAACTATAAAATTAAATTACTTAGATCATTTAATACGATGGAATTAATATATTACATAGAATTAAATTATAATAAAATTTATACCTTAAAAAATTAGATTCCTCTTAATGTTTGATAAATCTCGATTTAAGATGGATATACACTAGTCTTATGTTTGATAACGCTGTCATTGCTCAACATCGAATTTGTTGAAATGGGAAATGTGTTGTGCTCAACACATTTCCTATTTCAACGAATTCGATGTTGGGCAAGGATGGCGTTGGAGTGCAAAACTTTTAAGTGGGATTCTATCTTTAGTTATTTTTTTGAACCTGAATTCAGCTCTTCATGGTGGATTGCTATGTATAGTACCTGGTTTTCGGTTTTGCAGTCTTGATCTCAAGGGTGGTTTTGATCTGACACTCTGGCAAGAACTTTATGATGCTCCTTCAAAAACTCTAATCGGGGTCCCACCCTCTTTTGATTCTTCTCCTCGTTTTTGTTTACATCTCGATTTTATGGTCCCCTGCATTGGTACAACCCGGTCCCTCACTTGTTCTCCTTATCTGATTGGTGGAACTTATCGCCAGTGTCCCTCCGGGCGACACAACGAGGCGGTTTGGGAGAATGATCAACTCAAATATCTCATTGACAATCTGGGAAAAGAAAATGGCGGAGTACCACTTGGTAATGTTCCACATAGTACTACAATCAAGGATTCTCTGCCTTCCTACTTGGCATCCTCCAGTGTGGAAACAAAGAACATTACTTCTCTTGCCTCTGCAGACCCGGTTCTTCACTCTAATATTCGCCCGACTCCTGTTTCCAATACTTGCAAGACCTGCAACTGGCATTTTCCATCCAATAGCAGACTAGGAACAAGTTCACGACAGGGATCTCCAGAAACTGTTCATGTTCCAGCACATACCTCTCCAGTGCTTCACAGCTCGAACCTCGCAAGAAGTAAGACCTCGGGTAAGGTCTGGAAGCAGAAGAAACAGAGGAGAAGACTGGTGTTTGGAATGGATGTTGGGTTGGAGGAGATGTGCCAACTATCGCTCTGTGATTTAGTTGGACGTTTTGCCTACAAGACTAGGTGCTCCACTACTTTCAAACACTGGATGCAGAGCCATTAGTTTTCAATCCTGGGCTATCTGTCGAAGAACTAGACTCTCAATTTCGGCTGGTTTGGTTTAGTCTTCAACTCTCTGGAAGATGTCGAACTTATTCTCTCCAGTTTTTTGTCTTTTGAAGGAGGTAGTATCATGTTAAAGAGGTGGCACATAGGATTTAACGCAACCACTGAATACTTCAGTCTTCGCCACATTTGGGTTCTACTTTCGGGTCTTCCTCTCAACCTGTGGAACAAGCTGGCTTTGAAGGCTATTGGTAACCTTCTTAGACACTTCTTGAAAGTAGATGAACAGTGCCTTAACTCCCAAGAAAAATGAATGGCCAGAGTCTTGATTGAGATTGACATTCACGCAGGGTTAATGGAGGTTTCAGAACTTGAGTGGTGAGGGCAGGTCATGCTCCAACGTTTGGACTATCTAGGGATTCCCTTCCAATGCTCTTTTTGTTGACAGACAGGCCATCTCAAAAATGATTGTTCAAAGGGGGATAGCTATGGGAAGCCTGAGGACTTATTGGATGATTCACTCGCTACTACCTATATGAGTGAAGAGGAGGATGTTGGCCTGGATGTTGCTCCAGGAGATGTAGGAGATATTCCTATTGACGATTCCATGGGAACGTTTATTGGTAAGCTGAAAACGTATTGCCCTAATCTATTTTCTAAGCTTTCACTCTGGGAAAGGGATTTTTTAGAAAACTCCATTGATCTGCATCTTGTGACTACCTCTGCTCTCTCCACCTTCACCGCAGAACTTACCTCGGTTAGCCTTCAAGTCCCTGCTATGTGTTAGTACAAGATTGGTTTATGCCTCAACGTTTCATAAGTGGCGCTACCTAATATTTCACAGAGAGAAGAATCTGCATTTCATTATTCATTTTGGCAAATGAATACAATTGTTATGGGATTTTTATTTGTTTTGGGGAAAATTGAAATTATATTGAGTTATTCCCAATATCCAAGTTCAATCATCAAAGCACCCATGGAATTATGCTACCGAATTGCATGCAGAAACACAGTGGGGCGCTACCTACAAGCGCTGCGTAATATTCTGGTAGAGGCTAAATTATGCAGAGTTATTCTGTCAGTTTTGAGTCACTAATTTAAAACTTGGGTTATGAGCAACTGAGGATGTATTTTTGAAAACTAGAGGAGGTTTTTGTTCATAACATTCCAAATAACAAAAACCTCTCTCAGTTTTTCAAAATGTGTTTTGGTTTGAGAGATATTAGATATAGAAGTAGGTGTTACATACTAATTTTCTGTAGCGGTCACGGTTTTGATATTCGCCTTGTTGGGAGGTTGTCACATGTTAAGGAGGGTTCGAATGACTTCTCAAGGATCAGTTAGATGTCAAGGGACACCTGCACCTAATATTTATCTCCAGCAAAGGCCTCATGCATGAGGTGGAAACAATTTATTAATGTCTTCCATCAAATTCCTGAAAATCAACAGTTTGTTGGATTTTTGTCTCTTTGACTGTTGCCACCTATCTCCAAGGCTTAGAATCCAATGGAGGAGATGGGATTTGACCTCCTTAGGTTATTTGGATTCTATTTTCTATTTAAAGATGGATATATCTCTTGGAGAAATGGATTGATGAGCCAAGAGAGGCTAGAGAGAGTAGGAATAGACAGTTTTCCTGTGTGTGTTCATTTGTAAGCCTATGGGCATTTTTTGATTGTAAGCATTACTGCTATTGGAGACTCATGTGAGCTGTGATCTCAGATTGTAACTCTTCTGTATATATTTCTTCTTATTTGAATATACTGCAGATTTGAGGATCAAAGGCTGTCAATGATTTATGGATCCCTAAGCAACAGAGGATCTGTTGTATTTTTCCCATCATTCATTGTTTATATTCAAGTATTTTTTGATTCATTGAATTGAGAGGATATCTATTTACTGAACATTATGTCTTATGTTTTCCTTCTTCATTTCTTCCACCTATCAGCATATAATCTTGTTTTCTGTTAAGCAGTTTTTGTGCCTTAGATGAGTGGGATGTTTGTGACTCCAGTACCCATTGGTGTAGCCAACTAATATGCAGTTTTCTATCCTCTTGTTTGCACTCTATTCGTCACTTGATGAACAAATTGAGAGTACTTACATGCCCAGTTGGGCTCTGCTAGGCATGACAACTGTGAAAGGAAAGGTTAGAAAGAGAAACAACAAAGTTATAAACAAGAATTAAACAAAAACCAAATGAAACTTTGAGCATATAAAAGAAATGAAAAATAAATACAAATGGACCGATATCACCAATGTATAAGCTGATCTTATTGATGAAATCCAAAGACACAATGGAGAAAGAAGACTTGGGTCCCTTCCCTCTCCAATGGAAGGCTCTTGAGGCCCTCAACTGATTGCTCTCCTTACAATGAAAAGATGAAGAACTCCAAGCTTATCCACTCTAGTGAGAGATGGAAAGCCCTATGAAATGGTGCTAATTATGTCTATTGCCAAAGAATGAGTCCCTAGCAATCTTAGCAGAATAACAATGCATAGAATTCCTTGAGAAAGTGATGGTTATTCATGGCTTTTTATAGCCTAGCATTGGGTTATTATGTGACCTCTTTGGAATGTGAAAAGGGGCTCTTTAGGGCACAATTAGGTCTTTGACCAGCCCACCACACAGATTGAGCTCGGATTTGGTGTCAAATCGACTTGGGAGCCAATCCATTAGTGGTTGGGAGGCCGACCAATTTCAATAAATGCACCGTTTAGCAGGCACACGGGTTTTTCGCCCAACAGCCGTGCATCGTGCGCTGAAGTGCGCATTGTACGTTGCTGTTACGCGCATATGTGCGCGCACCCGGGTTCTGTAAAGCGCCCTTCAAATTTTTGGTCATTTGATATAGTTTTTGACCCTTTTGCAATGCTGTGGAATTAATCATGTGCCATGAATGACTCCAGTCCTGTTTTGATGATGCGGAGTTCTTGTCGCCATGTGTTGACGAAATTTCAGTGATAACAGATGCCCCCTAATGGATGAGGTTAGGAGCAAAACGTATAGCCGAAATCCATCAATGTTTCTTTGACTGAGAATGGTGTTGTAAGGGAGAGCAAGAGTGGGACTGTGTAGAGCAATCCGTTGGAGAAGAAAGGAACCTGTAGATCCCGGCCTTCCACAAGGTGTGTAACAATATACAACTGTGTACAAACGAGGCGGGCATGCCCCATGCTCATATGATGTAACTCTGAAAAAAGATGACGGAAATGTTGGTTTAGACAACTGCAGTGCCCTCAGGGGCGGAATGATAAAGGCAGAAGACAATTCTGCAAAGGAACATACTCTGAATAATAGGCAATGATCGCAGTAACAAGCAGCGACGATGATGCGGGTAGTGATGGCCCTGCCAAGTTCAGAGGTCTTCGGCAACTGATAATAATAACTGCAATAGTTGCAAAGTAAGACCCACCGCAACATGAGAACGTGTTGGCGTCAAATGTTATGGGGGTCAAAGACATCAGGGAGCAATGGTGGTTCCCCCTGTGTCGTCTGAGATCTCTCATTGAATGATAAATGAGAATCAAGATACTGTCGCCCTTCTGGAAAAGTGTGTTGATGTCGAAAAAAAGGGGACGCGACTCCCAGAAGCAAAGGGCTTCATGGAATCTACTGTGGTGAGGAAGTGACAGAGGTACATGGATGAAGTCAAGAAGTGGGAAGACTCAAGACTGCCCTTGGCTGGAGAATGTATGAGACGAACAGTGGCCGCAACCGTGTGACAAGTTCGAGTGTCACGGGGACGCCAAGACCAAGGATAAGTTGTGCCAGAGGCGGGACAAGGTGAACAAATTTAGAGGGTATAGGTAAGTGATCTGGGTAGTACTCTGAAGATATAGACGATGCCAGGGAGGGGAAAGGAAAAGTAATGCTCCAACCAAGGGTGATATGGGTGCGTGTGGCCAAAAGGAAAGCAGGTCGCCAACAGTGACGACAAAAGTAAATAACTGAAAATAAAGGTGTTTGTACAATAAAAACATGAATAAATTTGGGAAAGATGTACAAATACAGAAATGGGTGCCCCAGTGTGAAATGAGTGCCCCAGGGAGGGCAGAAATTTCTTGGAAAATTGATGAAGGGTGGGGGCCCCATTGGCGAGTTTCTGTATGAGGTAGGTGAGATGAAGATAGGTTCACAGATGGGAAAACTGATGGTGGATGAAATGGTGGGTTTGCGATCCTGCGGAGGTGCAGGTAAAAAGAACATAACCATAAAATGATGATCTGGGAGTCTGTATGGGAAGCTAGAAAAATGAGGAGAAGAAGTATGTGGTTGATCTGCAACATGATGAAAGACTATCGGGACTCCCATCCCTAAAGGGTAATGAAGAAAAGAATGAGTGTCGAAAGTGCCAAAAGGTGCTATGAATGGGACAACTCATGTGGGTGAGAATGATACCGGGTTACAGTACTGAAAATGCAAAGGGAGGTGTGAGTACTGCAGAGCCGGGAATGGGTATCCTAGAGACCAATATCAGAGGGTGTGACTGGACATGTAAATGCAATACAGCGGGAGAGACTACATGCCAGTGTTGAATATATACATGAAGGAATGATGTTGAGAGATGATGATCACGTACCTGCACATAGAACAACCAAATACCCAAAGTGAACAATATCTGAAGAGAATCTAAGATATGAGCCTTGTTACTCTTAGGTGTTGAGAACTCAAGGTTGTATTCCTGAAGGATAACGATCCATCGAGCAAATTTTCCGTTAACTTGGCGACGGCTGAGCAAGTATTGCATAGGGTTGGAATCTGCGACGACCTTTGTGGTGCGAAGCAGAATGTAATGGCGCAGTTTTTGTACTGCGAGGACAACTGCAAGGGCAAGTTTCTCTTTGTGTTTATACTTCAGAGGTGGTCCTGTAAGGTTCTTACTGACGTAGTAAATGACGTGTTCACGATTGTCATCTCCGAGCTGGACGAGGATGCCGGCTACTGATACAGTTGATGCTGATACGTAGAGAATGTAGTCGCGATTGTAGTTAGGTGCACTAATCAGAGGTGCATTGGAAAGTGTTGTTTTGAGATCGTCAAACGACTGTTGGGCATAATTGTCCCAATGAAAAGGGATGTCGTGACGTAGTAAGCGAAGGAAACCATGTGCGCATATGGCATAATCAGGAACAAAGCGCCTGAGGAAGTTAGCTTTGCCCTGTAGACTCTGCAGTTGTCATAAATTCCTGGGAGGAGGAAGTTCGGTGATGGCTTGGACTTTGAGGGCGTCCACGGTGATACCGCTTTGTGAAACAATAAAACCAAGGAGGCACCCTACGGTGATGCAAAACACACACTTGAGAGGGTTCAAGCGGATGTTGTACTGACGACACCGTTGAAAGATGATTCGTAAATCATCGAGGTGTTGGGTGTGTTTCTTGGATCGAGCGGTGAGGTCGTCCAAGTATGCGAGGATGATTTCAGCCAGATCATGAAATATGTATGTCATCGTGCGCTGGAAGGTGGCGCCGACGTTTTTGAGGCCAAAGGGCATGACACGATATGAAAACGTACCCCATGGGGTAATGAATGTGGTTTTATATTGATCGGTTGGGTGGATTTGAATTTGGTTGTAGCCAGAGAATCCCTCCATAAAGGAGAGAGCCTTGTGGCCGGCGTAGTCGTCGATAATCTGATCGATGAAAGGCGTTGGGAAGTTGTCTTTTGGACAAGCGTTATTGAGATCGCGGAAGTCAGTGTAAAAGCGAATAGTGCCCTATTTTTTGTCGACGTGTACAGGGTTGGAAACCCATGATGTGTAAGCGATGGGGTAAATAAATCCGGCCGTACGTAATTTGTCAATTTCGGCTTTGATAGCCGAGGCCTTGGCTGGGTGTAGCGGTCGTTGTTTCTGGCGAACTGGTGTGATGTCGGGCCAGGTGTCGATGCGATGTTCGATGATAGAGGGGTCAAGACCAGGCATCTCTGTGTATGACCAGGAAAAGATGTCCCTAAATTCCTGGAAGAGGGCTTTATATGCGGCAATTTCTTGAGGAGTGCAAGCAACTCCAATGATGATTTCTTCGAAGATGCCCGGTTTAATGGAAATGTCGATTTTGATGGTGGGGGAAATGTTAGCTAGGTTGCCTTCTTCAAAAGCGTCGGGTGCAGGAATGGGATTGTTGAACCAATCGATAGGCCCTGATGGGATAAAGTCTTTGGTTTCGACCGTGTAAATGGGATTGAGGCTAGGAGGCATGAAGGTTTCCTGCGGAAGGAAGAGAGCACGATGATGTAGTGCGTCCCAGGGAGAGTCCGGACGTTGTAGCCCTTCCAGTATTTCTTCGTCACTTTGGAAGCGACGAGAATATAATGGATCGTGAGGAGTGATCTCAGTGACAGTGTGGTTTCCCCCTGCTGAAGAAACAGAGGGGGTAATGCGGGGAGAGGGTGAGGGTTCACTTGACATAAACCATATATTGAAGGACTGAGGAGTACCCGTGGTAATTGGGTGTAGAGTCTCCGTAGAGGAATGAGCCAGAGAGTTGGGGGGATTACGGGGTAAATCCTCACATACGTCATCTAAGAACCATGGAGGTGTAGGGAGTGCCTCGGGGTCAGGATAAATGACGTGTAGATCTGCCAGTGGTGAAGTCAGGTCAATTACTGCCTCTGTTGGTCGGTGCAGCAAGGCCAACTGACGTTGCCGATATTCGATGATCATCGGACACTGGTATGTAAAATGAGCCAGTGAATCGCAAAGAGAGAAAGGGCATCTCATGCATTCATTTACTGAAGTAGTGACATAGCGAATGTCAGTGAGAGGCGCTATGGATGACGTAGCAGGGCGTGGGTTGTTCTGAAAGTCTCGACTTATGATAGCTAATGCCTGCCGGAAACGAGGCAGTGCTGGACAATGATGGGTGTAATGGCCATATTCAGAATAGATGGCACACACGAATTTGGTCTTCAACCCTTTACTACTGGAAGGTTGAGTGCTAGCAGTAGTAGTGGGTGGTGTGGTGGTTGAATTGGGTGGAATCAAATTCCGTAATTCCAGTAGTGATGGGCAGTTTTTGGTTTGGTGACCCTCTTTGTCACATAGTGCGCAAGGTGGTGGGATGCGTGGAGGAAGTGGAGATGTGGGCTCCGTCTTCTTTCTCCTGCCCCCAGCTGTAGCAGGGGGGGTAGGTAGTATGGGGGTGGTGGGGGCATTGGGAGTAAGAATAGGAATCGTCATGGGGAGTCCTTCCTGTGGGCAAGGGACCATCTCAGGTGGNGGGCCAACTGACAATGCCAATATTCGATGATCACCGGACACTGGTATGTAAAATGATCCAGTGAATCGCAAAGAGAGAAAGGGTATCTCATGCATTCATTGACTGAAGTAGTGACATAGCGAATGTCAATGAGAGGTGTTGTGGATGATGTAGCAGGGCATGGTTTGTTCTGAAAGTCACGGCTTACGATGGCTAATGCCTTCCAGAAACAAGGTAGTGCTGGACAATGATGGGTGTAATGGCCATACTCAGAATAGATGGCACACACGAATTTGGTCTTCAACCCTTTACTACTGGAAGGTTGAGTGGTAGCAGTAGTAAGGGGTGGTGTGGGGGTTGAATTGGGGGGAATCAAATTCCATAATTCTGGTAGTGATGGGCAGTTGTTGGTTTGGTGACCCTCTTTGTCACATAGTGCGCAAGGTGGTGGGATGCGTGGAGGAAGTGGAGTTGTGGGCTCCATCTTCTTTATTTTTCCCCCAGCTGTAGCAGGGGGGTAGGTAGTATGGGGGTGGTGGGGGCATTGGGAGTAAGAATAGGAATCGTCATGGGGAGTCCTTCCTGTCGACGAGGGACCATCTCAGGTGGATGTAAGTACCACACGAGGATTGCTAACACCATATTGGGTAGTGTGAGCATTGCAGCTACCTGGAAAGCTTCTATACCTAGTGGGGTGTAGAAGAAGGGAATTTGAGTGAGGGGTCGGGGAACTGTCTCCCAAATGGGACTAGGCCCTTAAGGGGATGTGGATTCATGGACTGTGGGGGTCGACGAGTGCGCAGGAGGCTCCTGTGGGAGGGGTGCTGCGACTATTGAGACGTCAGGAATGACT
>JASDQU010417327.1:0-12690 GCA_032191745.1 Picea mariana
AATGGATTCTTCAAGTGTTTGACCGCAACACCTTTATTCACACTTGTAAGAATGTACTCGGTGACTTGATACCTACTTTCATTATCAGTAGGTTGTATGGAATTTGTTAATGGTATACCTTAATGACCGATAATCAAATGAAGTCTCATTGTGTTCGACCTCAACTCCTTTATTCACATAATGTAGACTTGCACCATTGGCGGATCGTGTAGAAGAATTGAAGACATCAGTTCATAGTCGCAGCTTTCCTGAGTTGTTTCTATCTTTTATGGGACTTGTACCTATATGACTTTAGTCATCATGGGAGATCATATTTTACTCCATTGTATACAAATATCTTCAGATTGATTTTGACACTAGTTTTCACTGGGCCTTGTTCGTGACTATGAAAACCTATGGCATGTATCTACTTTTGTATTGCCTATTCATGGCCATGAACAACTATTTGGTATATTTTCACATGGATCTGCAGTGTAATTCAAATTGGAATCCATGTGCACAAAGTCAGTATGGATTGTAATATTCTTATGATCAACTAGTTCATCCAACTGGGTCTCTCTTACTCCACTTTTGGAAATTATAATATATTTTGGCCATCACAGATACTCCTATCACCTCATGCATTAGGGGGCATCTGTTATAGAAATATTTTCCTCACCCTATGCAAACTTGCTCAAAAGGAATTTTCCATTTCCCTATGCAGACTTGAAGTCCCTTTTTACAGTTCCCAGAGCCAAAAATTTTATTTTTCCACATATACGTGCCCTAACAGCTATACAACATGCGTATACGCAGGTTGCACCATTACAACCCATGTACATCAGGTTTTGTGCCCAAAATTAAAAAAATGGTGTCGGGTTTCCATGTCACGTCATGAGATCCATGATCCTTCACCTTCCATATACTGGAAATGTTCCAACTCGGCCCTTCAGTTCCATTTGAAGGCTATAAATGGGCCTTATCCAAGTTGTGGAAAAGAGGAGAAGAATTCAACTTTGAGAGAAAAGTTAGTCTAGAGAAATTATTCACTTCATATTGAGTTTGCATCCCTTTGTCCTTTTAAGTTTGAACACATTGTTCATCCCCCAAGATCTTCCCTATTTGATGGAGAACCTCATTGTCTCTCTTACACGAGCTTTCCCTTGGTGGAGGACCAGCTAGAAGGGACTTAGTTTCTCCGTTTTGAATGTGCCGACACAGAAGTTTGTCATTCATACACTTATGTTGATTACATTTTAATAGAAATACTCTTTTCTCGTCCAATTAATATCTTGAAAATATTTGAATTGTTATTCCATGGGCGTATTTGTTATGAATATTGATGGATTATGCTATTGAATGTGCTAACTTTATATATTATCACCATATGCTTGTTGTAGGTGTATTTATTTGAGTCAAGTGTTCAACGATGGACTTCATTGAACATATGGACGAGGTAGGCACTTTATGTTGTCTTGTTATCATATTTATTTATATAGCATACTTTATATTAGATTTTATTTTTGTATTCATTTCCATCTGTTGTGGTTTACCCCATGCCATTGAGTGATTTTTCTCATAACACTAACTCAAGGTACCTATAGAATAACCCTGCAAGTAACCTATGTGGTTAATTATGTCAAGGTAATAGAGTCACCATGATAAAACCAATGCACAGGAAAGCAGTCACAAGTTTGACCCACTGTATGGGTAGGGTAGAAAAGCCTGAAATGTCAAAAGACTTCCTCTCAAGGAGGTAAGGGAAATAGCGAGACGCCCAGAAATATCTCTGACGTTAGGAAGGTATTAGAGGGTTATCTCTGCAACGAACTCTACACGACCTCGTGCCTGATTTCGATGTGAGCATAGCCTCCTGACATCACCAATTACACAATGGGTTTCCCCACTCCCTGGTCAGACACATACGTTAAGTTTTATAGGCTTGGAGAAGTTTACTCACAAAATCCTATTCTAAGGACCTAGGTCCTACAATTGTTTGTGTACACTGAAAAATTAAAAAAAATTCTAATCAATTTTAATTATTCAATGTTAATTTTAATGGATTCTACTTACTCAAGAGGTGCGATCGTGAAACTGATGGTATTATGAATCAACATATATAAAAAGAAGAAAATATAAAAACATTGTGAAGTATTAGTTCTGATTTTTAGTGAGATGGTATACTTCTAAATGTTGTTTCCAAAATGCAATATCTACAATTTTAATGCAGTGCAATCTTTCCCAATATGCCAAAACTAATGCAAAGTAGCCAAAAGTGAAAATTCCATAAGTAAAATGCAATTTTTTTTTTTTTTTTTGTATTTTCGATATAATGAAAATAAAATGCAAGAACTAAATAACAACCTCACAGGCAAACCCTACTGCAAGAAAAACGAGACAAGCCAAGAAAGATACCAAGAGGAAACTACCCAGACTAGTATGGAAGGACAACAAATGAGAAAAATGACAAGAAAAGAGTTCGCCCAAAGAATTCACCAGTAAGCACTTAACAGTCATAATAGGGACCCAAGAAGTCTCAGCAACCAACGAAAATCACCCATGAATCACTAAACTCAGCCAAAAAGACTTTGAAGATAGTGTACGTGACTATTTTGAGAACATAATCATATGTATGCGCCCTACAGAAAGACAACTTGTGTATGTATGTGATTGTCAAGGGAAAACCCATGTATGCAAAATAAGACACTGCCTGGGAAAGGGTTAGGACAAGAAACTCAGATAAAAGGAAAAATGTAGGTTGTTAAGTAACATGCGACAGAGAAACTCAAGAAAATAGAGAGAAAATAAAGTAGAAACAACACCCAATACCCCAAAAAGGAGATATCCCCATTGGAGTCGCCAATTATGTTACGAGGAAAATCTCTCTATAGATAGGGGAAAACCACAACAAATGGAATGACACCCAAAAATTATATCTAATATAAAGTATTTTATATAAATGAAATGCTAACAAGATAATGCTAGAATCCTACCTTGTATAGACATCCGAAGAAGACCACCGTTGAGCACACGACCCAAAGATTTATACCTACAACTTGTGCTCAACAACCAAGATACACAAGCATGTGGGAATGATATATAATGTTAGCATATAAATTAGCATAATCCATTAACATACATTATAAATACACCCATGGAAGTACTACAAATATTTTCAAGATATCAATTGGACGAGAAAATAGTATTTCTATTAATGTAATCAACATAAGTAGATAGGTGACAAACTTCTCTAATGACACATATCGAAACCGCGAAACTAAGTCCCTCCAGCTGGGCCTCCACCACTTCAATACTCCACAAAGGCAAGCTCATAAGAACTAGGAGTCAATAAATTCCTCCATATCAAGATAGGAAGAGATTGGGGGTTGAACACATGAACATACTTTCAAGGACAAAGGGATGTAGACTCAATTATGAGGTGAAATTTCTCCAGAGTGTCTTTTCTCTCTATGATGAATTGTCCTCAAGGCTCGGATATGGCTTAATTTATATCCTCCAAATGGAATTGAAGGGTTGAGTCAGAGCATTTCCAGTATATGGAAGGTCAAGGATCATGGATCTCATGAAATGGCATGGAAACCCAACATATTTTTAAAATTTTGAGCACTGAACCTGATGTACACGGGCTGTAATGGAGAAACCTATGTATTTATGTCATGTATATGGAAAAAAAAAATATTTATAGCTCTGGAGTGAAAAAAAAGGGGGAAATTAAGTTTGTAGAGGGAAGTGGAAGGTCATCAAAGAAATATGCATGGAGTGAGGAAACATTTTCTATAATAGATTTTGATGTGCATGCGGTGTCTTCTTGATATTTGGTGCACATCACAAAACCCAGAACAATGTATATTGGAAGAAATTGAGCTAATCTGAAATAACAAAACTTTATTTGGTGCATGTAGATTCTATCACTTTCCACACAACTACTTGATTGTTCACAAAATTAGAATAGGCACAGACAAATTCATTTATATTTGTGCTCGATATTTACCTAAAACTTTGGGTGCCAATAGCCCCCCACTAATATTACTTGGATTGTCCTTGATCCAACTACCTCATGGAGTGACTAATGAGAGAATTGAGTAAGAGAAAATTATCATCGTTGACGGACCAGAGCCTCAAACCAAAATGTGGTTGTATCCTAGTTTGAGTAAGATAAAATCATTTATCCAAGTTGTAGTTGCAATCTGACACACGTCCTGAAATGAGTTGTTAAAACCTCAAGGTAAACGATGGATTTGTACTTAATTTATACAGATGCTCAAACTCTTTCTCTTATAGGATTTATGTGGTTATGAATGAGGAATCTATTTAAAGCACACCATCCAAAACATAATTCCCTAACTGAAACAAGTGAGACAACTAGAACTTAGCCCAGTTAAAAATTGACCTACAAGAAGTACATACCAAGCAAGAGTTCCATCGGGAGAGACCACTTTCATCCTCCTATCTCGTTGTTTTTGGAGTAAAGGATGGAATATGGGGACCTCCTATTTAGTTCAAGAGGACAACCCGTAGCTTGGGGACATCCACTTCAACAAAGGTTAATATCCATGGTGACAGGAAAACAACCTTTGGGCCTAGAGAACTGGTGAATAGGAGGGTGGACCCTCTACCTGTGCGGTACTTGGTTGTGTCTTGTTGGTGAATAAGAGGGTGGGACCTCTACCTAACAACTAATTACAAAATGAAAATATTCATGAAAATTGGACTATTGGCTCTCAAAATACCTAGCCAAAATGGGAATTTCACTTATCAGAACCTCAATGAAGCATGGCCATGAAAGAGCATTGAAAATGGGAGATGATAAAATAAGTGAATAATGAAAATATAGAAGTGAGCAGAAATAGAACGGGATGGGAGGGATGGGCGAGGGAGAGAGAGAATGGGACATGGAGATTTTATCCAATGAATGCATGGACAAAATAAAATATATATAGAATAACGAAAAATTGGAGGTTTCATACAGAATTAGAGAAAGAATTTCTCGATGTGACAGAATGGAGAAAACATATAAAGTCTCGACGAAGTCCCAAAAATGAGGAGATAATGGTTGGTTCTGTTGTACTAGTGATGTTTCGTTTGGAATGTGGAATCATAACTAATTACATGCTAGGGATATGTGTGATTTGGTTGACCCTGATTGCTTGACACTTGAATGTTTGTAGCACTAGGTAGCCCAGCCCATTCATGTGTGAATCCCTTTCCAATGCCAATACCTTTTATAGAGACCATAACTTCAAACCGAAGTGGAAATCAACAAAGTTGTCAATCTATATTTTCCACATGTGTGAATGAAGTGTATGTTGTGATTTTAAAAAGGTAAAGTATGCAAACTATGTACTCTTCTACCCATTGTGCATCCTACTCTAATCCTACTCTACATAACTCTAGGGTAGATAATTGGAGCTAAGTGACAGGTGACCCCTACAGATAATAGTACACCTTCAATTGGCTTCGATTAATAAGTCTCTTGAGCAGTTGTCATTGGAATATTGAGAGGCGGGGGGTGAATTAGTATGAGCACTTTATACCACTTTTAACCACAATATATATTCTTTCACTTTATCATCAATATATCATGAGCATATAATCATAAGCAGTATCACATCATCAACATCACATCAAATACATAGTACACCAATATTTACGTGGAAACCCAAATGGAAGAAAACCACGAAATTATTTCTTATATATATCAATAATTCATTCATAGGAAGAACCAGCTTCCAAATTCTCTAGCTATAACTGGAAGGAGGCTACAACCCCCTATTCTTAGGCTCCAACCTGAAGGAAGCTACAACTCCCTGAATTCTATGGCTCCAACTAGAAGGAGGCTACAACCCCTTGATTCTTAGGCTCTAACTTGAAGGAACCTACAACTACCTGATTCTCCAGCTCCAACCGGAAGGAGGATCCAACCCCCTTTTCTTGCCTCATCCTACATCCCTGAAATATAGACCAATTGTCACTACCAAAATCATTTCCACTATCTCTAACATCGTCACATCAACCTGTCACTGTATCCAACCTGTCCAACCTATCACTGTCACCGATACTCAACCAGATCCTCTCACATGGACACCTCTCAATTAGATTTCCAACATCACCAACATATGCCTCAACCAAGAATGTACCAATATCACCAACATACCATCACAAGATATGTGTCAACCATGTACTAAATATGATACCAAACCATCAACCTGTACCATACGAAGCATCAACCATGTACCACAACCTGCATCAAAACAAGTGCATTAACCATGCACCAACACATGTACCAAACTGTGCATCAACCATTCACCAACACCTGTACCAAACTGTGCATCAACCATGCACCTCAACCTATACCAAACCGTGCATCAACCATGTACATGCACATCAACACCATACCATGTGACAACCATGCACATCAATCATGTACATCAACACCTATACCATACCATATACCATCTACCATATTTCATGAAATATGTCTCAACTATATACCATATCACTCTCAATCATGCCATGTACCATAAGATAAGCCTCATGTATATGCCAATATCACAAAGATTTTCCTCTAACAATGAACCATAACATCCATATACCAAGTACCAAGATTATGTCTAAAGCATGCAACAATATCACCTCAACCATATGCAATCATGTACCATCAAGGCCTCCAAGACATGCCTTAATCATGTGCCACACCATCCAGGATACAAGCCTAAAAAAAACACATAAAAGACATACCTTTACTCATGAAAACCTGAAGCATACCATCTCAGATCCTATAAACACTATGTTTTACCATCAAACCTTGCTACAACTCAACCAACTATACTTATTAAAATATTTTCCTCAAATCCATGACCTGTCCTCCTGCAACATGCAGATGTACATGACATGTCCTCCTGTAGCTTGTGTATGTACACATCCTATCCTTATGCATCCCGTGCATAACCTCATAAAAATAGGGTACCATTTTTTTTCAACTCCGAAACTTTTTCTCCTTCAGAATATTTCGCTGCCTCAGACTTGATACGTCAGATTCAACCTCAGATTCACTAATAAATTTTCCAAAATATAGACCATAACATTCATAAGACAGATATTCAATGTAAGTGTGTATAAATGAGAGACTCTTTGAGGTGTATTTATACTAATTCTAGGTAACGTCTTTCCTTATTTTAGGGGTTTCATGTTACAACCACTTTACCCTTTGACTAAGACTTGTAACCAACTAGGGGCTTCTTGACCACTCTTCGAGGCTTCCAACTTTACAAAGCCATATCTCCCTAACCGTGAGGAACCACGTAACGTTCCACATATCACCAGAAATGAAATGACATGTACTATCCATATATGATAGTATTACCTAAAATTTCACTATCCTTCATGTTCATATTTCTTAATAAACTTCAAGTCCCATAACCACAAATCTAGGGCTACATGTACTAACTCACCATAAATCTCAATCATACAAATCTCAATTAATTTTCCAACATCTCTGGACCTTTCCAAGGGTTGAAATCAATCTATAAGGTTTGACATCAATCTCCAAGATCACTCTCCAAGGGTTGACATCAATGACAACCAATTGTCCAAACCAATTGTCCAACAATATCCCCATTTGGAATTGATGGCAACACCAACATTGATGGAAACATTGAGACATGGAAACACTTATGATCATGCTCCCCCCGTGATCATTTCTCCTCATCAATGTTTCTATCTCTCCCCCTTTGACATCAATGAAAAAGGTTACCTCCTCGTTTTTGAAGATCGAGTAGCTTCAGAAGATATCCTTATTGTATTTGACCAAGACAAATGCTAAAAAATGATATTATATTATATTTATTAAGACGACCCTATTGTGCCTTTGTAAAAGTCGGTCCTATTGTGTCTTGACAATTAAATGTAAATTAATAGAGTAAAGTGATAGGTCAACCCAAACCTAAGGTGAGACTATTATTTATAAAGGAGTCTAGCACTTCACTTGAACATTCACTTACCAGCTCTGCAACAAGAGGAAAAGTGTGAAAGTTTTAGAGGGAGACACTGTTGCAACTAGGAGGTGACTTGGTGGAAGGTTTTTGGTCTATCTCTTGGATTCATCTTGGTCAAGTGGTGTGCTACTCTTCCCTAGTCAAGGGATAGAGGAGGATCTTCTACTTTGTTAGTTCTCTTTTGGAGAGAGACATTGTTCTTGGTTGGTGAATCTTTATTGAGGAAGTTTGTTGGGTTTCCTTCCCCTAGAGGGTTTCCCAAGATAATATTTCTGCGATCATCTCTCTTTCAATGATCTTATATATGAAGTTAATGTGCTAAATGATTGCAATAATAAAGAAGAACTGTAACTGCTATTTGTATAAGAAAAATATCAACATGGGATCAGAGTGTTCCTGAAAGATACCAACTCAGAGTTTATAAGAAGTGGCTAGCCTCAGCACACCCTCTCCAAAATTCATTTTTCAGTATTGCATTTGTTGCAGAATTAGGGTTTTTGCATAAACCCTAAGGGTGATGTTTTCCCTATTTAAGGAGGACATTGGAGAAAGTAACCACACGTAGCATCTCTCCCTAGGAGGGTGCATCCGGTCCCTAGATTAAGATTCTAATATTTGAAAGTTGAAAAATTAGGGTTTCCTCATAAACCCTAAGTTTGGTTGCACCTGCTGCATATTTGTAACAGATTTCATTCTTGACTCAACAATCTCTCTAGTAAGGTCTAAAATACTCATCTTGAATTTTGTTTTATTATTTTTACTTGTTTTGGGTAGGATGACTACCAGCGCTAATCTTGACGAAACTATTGGAGTCGATGACTTCCGAGAATGGAAGTACATAGTAATGCTCATTCTAGAAGAGAATAACCTTGCAAGTTTTGTTGAATAATATATTGAAGAGCTAGAGGGAGATGAGGCCAAAGCCAAATATAAGAAGGAATTAATCAAATCAAAGAGGATTATTGTCAATTCCATCAAGAAACATTTGATTCCTCATGTTTTAGCATTAAAAACCCTAAATAAAATGATGGATTCCTTATCCCGTCTATTTGAAGCAAAGAAAATCAATAAAAAAAATGACCTTGAGAACATAACTCAAAGATGTAAATATATAAAATTCAGAAACCATAAAATCCTACTTCACAAGAGTGTCCTAGATTAAATAAGAACCTGAAGCTATTGGAGACTCAGTCAAAGATGTTGAGATAACGATGACCACATTAAATGGTCTTCCAAATTCTTGGGAATACTTTGTCCAAGGAATCTACTCTAGAAGAAAGTTAACTAAGTTCAACATGTTGTGGGAAGATTGTACTCAAGAAGAAGCCATATTAGAGGCAAGAAATGAAAATATAGAGAACAATGAATATCAAGTTCTAACAGTTCACACAATAAAAGGAAAGAACAAGAAAGAAGTTCACTCTCACAAAATATTTCAAAAGCCTCATAAAAGACAAGATTCTCATAAATATCTCTCAAGCTTAAGATGCTTCATTTGCCAGAAGATGGGACATATTGCAAGAAATTGTCCCCGAGTCAAATACCAAGATAAAACAAGGAATTTTAAAATTCATCATGCCCATTTCATAGGAGAATAAGAACCTGTTCAGAAAATAACAAAAGAAGATAATCTAGATGAACTAAAAGAGATGGACAATTAAAAGTGATATTGAACTAAAAGTGATAATCTAGATGAACTAAAAGTGATATTGATAGTTGTATCTCATTTATTACCACATTAAAACTTCAGGAAGTAAAAGAGATGGACAATTGTTGTATCACGAGGGTCAAATACAAGTTATGAAGAAGTATCATTATTCATCCAGACATCATACAGGTCAATGCAAGCAGTCTAACAAATGCACGCTCCAAGTATGCACCCTTCATATTTGATTTCAGTTTTAAGTTTATTAACATTTGATTTTATGCATTTTAAATGAGACCTTGTTTGATTCCCATTCCAGGGATAATGAGACCTTGTTGGATTCCTGTACCAGGGATAATGCTTGTTGGATCATTATCCCTGGTACGGGAATCCAGCAAGGTCTCATTTAAAATCAAGAAATAGTTTTTGTTCTCGGGGGTGGCATATGTAAATGCATGTGGTTGGGTGACAATTATGTGACATTATCTATGGTAAAAAGAGCACATTAGAATAGAACTATTAGTGTTTTGCAGTTTCCTGATGAGAAGACCTGGTCAATGGATAATGAAGCCACCTTGATAAGAAGCAAAATTCGTTCGAATTCTGACTCAACTTTCCATATTAAGACTTGGTATCCAACACCGAGTATATCTTGTAGAGACTTTGAGGTTATTGTAAACTTAGAAGAAATAAAGTATCAAAGGGAGAAGGAAAATCTAGTAGATCCAAAAGGGCCTATCTAGAACCATTGCAGTAATCATGAAGAGACCAGCATGGTCCCGTAAAACTTTGCAAGATGAAAATCCATATAGCATTGACTAGCCATATCATGAGGAGTATATGGTTCCACTAGTGGTGAGATAGTAGGCCCCGCCAAGTACCAGCTCAGAAGCAGCTAGAGTTCATAGGGATTCATCCCTCACGATCCAGTATGGAGGAGGAGCCTCCCTAGGACTATTCATAGATATGTACAAATCATAATGGGTGTCTAAAGGATTATCCTAGCAAGAGGGAGAAGACTATGAAAAGACACTTTCTCTAGTAATTAGAAAAAGTACAACCATGTTTCATTAAAAGAATCTGATGCAGTATGAGATTCATAGGGAGTAAATGAATTTGTTATCACAGTGGAGTAGAGGATCTACTATCAGATTTAAATGGCTATAGTGAGATTGGAGTAGTCATTCTATCTTTGAGAAAAAATATTTGCAAATTCAGAGTCCCAGCTCCATAAGGAACAAGTTGCAGAGAGAGTAGAAGGCATACTCTTAGACAATGACATAGATAGTGCTTTGCAGAAAGCACATAGATCCAACGCATGATTGTGTTGATCGAGTTACAGTTGAACAAGTGTACCAAGTTGGTACAATGTGATGTGAAAATTTGGTTCGAAGAACATGAGGACATATATATGTTTTGCGATGAAATACATGTTCATTTGATTATGGAAAAAGATGTGATGAAGTAACTAAAAGGTACAATCGATTATGGATGAAGATATATCTTGAAGTGTGAGATAAGATTGTAGACTCGGATTGGGCAAGAAGTGTCACAGACCGAAAAAGTACATCTGAATGTTGCTTTAGTATGGGATCAGTTGTGATTTCATGAATTAGTGAGAAACAAACATATATGGCACTCAATTATGTAGAGGCATAGTATGTGGCAGCATGGTCAGATTATGGTGAAGCTATGTGACTTTAAAAGTTAACTGCATAATTATTTGATCTTGAGTTGAAGGAAACCTATATATTTTATGACATCTAGAGTTGCATAAAGTTGTAACAAAGATATTGAACTAAAAGTGATAATCTAGATGAACTAAAAGTGATATTGATAGTTGTATCTCATTTATTACCACATTAAAACTTCAGGAAGTAAAAGAGATAGACAATTGTTGTATCATGAGGGTCAAATACAAGTTGTGAAGAAGTATCATTATTCATCCAGACATCATACAGATCAATGAAAGCAGTCTAACAAATGCACGCTCCAAGTATGCACCCTTCATATTTGATATCAGTTTTAAGTTTATTAACATTTGATTTTATGCATTTTAAATGAGACTTTGTTTGATTCCCATTCCAGGGATAATGAGACCTTGTTGGATTCATGTACCAGGGATAATGCTTGTTGGATCATTATCCCTGGTACGGGAATCCAACAAGGTCTCATTTAAAATCAAGAAATAGTTTTTGTGCTCGGGGGTGGCATATGTAAATGCATGTGGTTGGGTGACAATTATGTTACATTATCTATGGTAAAAAGAGCACATTAGAATAGAACTATTAGTGTTTTGCAGTTTCCTGATGAGAAGACCTGGTCAATGGATAATGAAGCCACCTTGATAAGAAGCAAAATTCGTTCGAATTCTGACTCAACTTTCCATATTAAGACTTGGTATCCAACACCGAGTATATCTTGTAGAGACTTTGAGGTTATTGTAAACTTAGAAGAAATCAAGGATCAAAGGGAGAAGGAAAATCTAGTAGATCCAGAAGGGCCTATCCAGAACCATTGCAGTAATCATGAAGAGACCAGCATGGTCCCGTAAAACTTTGCAAGATGAAAATCCATATAGAATTGACTAGCCATATCATGAGGAGTATATGGTTCCACTAGTGGTGAGATAGTAGGCCCCGCCAAGTACCAGCTCAGAAGCAGCTAGAGTTCATAGGGATTCATCCCTCACGATCCAGTATGGAGGAGGAGCCTCCCCAGGACTATTCATAGATATGTACAAATCATAATGGGTGTCTAAAGGATTATCCTAGCAAGAGGGAGAAGACTATGAAAAGACACTTTCTCTAGTAATTAGAAAAAGTACACTCATGTTTCATTAAAAGAATCTGATGCAGTATGAGATTCATAGGGAGTAAATGAATTTGTTATCACAGTGGAGTAGAGGATCTACTATCAGATTTAAATGGCTATAGTGAGATTGGAGTAGTCATTCTATCTTTGAGAAAAAATAGTTGCAAATTCAGAGTCCCAGTTCCATAAGGAACAAGTTGCAGAGAGAGTAGAAGGCATACTCTTAGACAATGACAT
>JASDQU010417328.1:0-10274 GCA_032191745.1 Picea mariana
TTCCCCTCTATGCACCGAACCATGCAAACCTCTTCTGGCATTCTCGCTTGGGTGGAGGACTTAGACTCTGGTCCGACGATTTTCATGGTTTTTCAGTCGATTTTTATGCTTTGCCTTGGTTCTGCAGATCTTATGCAGAAACCGAGCTCGGTTATGCCGCGTCTTCGTCTTCGAATGCGCCCTCGTAGGGGCGCCCCTTGGCACCCGAGACGCCCCCGCTCCTCCTCTCCGCCTTCTGGTTCGCCCTCCTCAGGTTCACGCGGTGCAGCTTTAGTCGTTTCCTATTGGTCTCAGGCTTGGCGCTCTCCTTCCGACTTGCATTCCTCCTCTCCCTCGCCATCGTGCCATGCCCAGCCTCGTCGCAAACCAAATACGCCCTCTCCCTTCATGCCGCGTGAGCACTATGCTATACTACAGGACCTCATTTTTGAGCTCCGCGACGGTGTAAATGATCTCCACTTCAGAGTCCAGCAAATGGAAGGGAGACTCTCTCTCCTTCTTCAGCTCCTAGCTCCTCCCCCTCCTGCTGCTCCAGACCTTTCAAGCGACACTCCTGAGAACTCCACTGTACCAGATCTTTCTAGTGCCACTCCTGAGAATTCCAGTGAGCAAAGCCAGCATATGGACAGGACGACAGTTTCTCCAGAGCCCAGGACTGCTCTCGTATGGACGGAGCCTTCGACAAACTCGACGGGAGAAAACGACGTAGCAGTCTCGGCAACGGCAGCCAAGGAGAAGGAAGACGACAGATGCGGCAACTTAGGCATACCGGTACACGCAGATGAGAGCAACACAGCCACATACATGAATTGGACTGCCGGCGGGACACCTATCACAGAGGAACCTTGGCCTGGCCCCATGCCCGAGTATGTTCCATATTATACAGTGCTTGTTCCTTACTTCAGTTCTAGTGGTACTCCTAGTAGAAAATAGCTTAGTTTTCTATAGCTATGTTAAATTTTTGTTACTTTTATATACGGTTGGCTGAACTGGTTTCTCCTCACGGAGCAGTTCAGTAATTACAACCGCTTGACTTAGTAAATGTATTCCTGAACCTGGTTCTGAGAAGGACTTTTATATAATACAAAAACTTGCTTACAAAAAAAAAAAAGTTTAAAACCCATTGGGAATGCCTAACCATAAATATAATCTTGGCTTGTAACAATTTATTCAATTCTTTTTTTATTTGAAGCTCAATATTTGGATGAGTCTTTCTTAATTTTTTTGTTGTATAGGTTTAACATCTTTCTTTGTTGGAATGGCATGTTGAATGATTTTAATATCATATACTTTTAAATCATCATAAGTCCATGAAAATATGACTTTATACTTCTTGAAGAGCTTGATAGCTGCGCTATGTTCGAAGGGAGAACAATTTATTCCTAAGTTAATATTTTGAAGATTTTGATTAGTTTCTAATTTTTTTACTTCATATTGCATAGAGGAATTATTGGTTTTGCAATTTGTTTTTCCTTTAAATATATAGTGTAGATCATAAAACTTCTCTAAATTAACTACTGATTTAGGAATGCCATTTTCTATACGAGGTTGGGTTTCTAGAGAAGTCTCATTTATTTCCTTATCACATTGATTTTCATCAACAATAGACTCTTTAAAAGTACCTTCATGTGTGAGAGAGTTAAATATTTGGTCATCATCATTAAAAAAATCTCCAATTAGTAATATTGCCTAAAATTGAGGGTCTGAAAATCAATTCCATAAAAAATTTATTAGGAGAAAATTTTGTTGAAGGAATTAATAATGAAGCAACATTAGCAAGCATATCTGCCTCAACATTCAACTATCGAGGTACAAAAATAATGTTAAAAACATCAAAATTATCAATCAAACTTCATACATCATGTTGGTAGTTTCTTAGGCAATTGAAAATACTATGTATCAAACTTCTTACCTGTTTGGTTATGATTTTAGAATCACCTACAACTTTTATTGCTTTAACTTTCAATTTTTTTTCTTTTCCGAGACCTTGGATGAGAGCCTCATATTCAAAAACATTATTGGTACAATCAAAATCCAATATACATGCTATCAAAGTTTTGTTTCCTATAGGATCTTTCAGGATACAACCTACACATGCACCTTCATTATTTGGAACCATCAAAATATAAAGTCCAAAAATATTTATTTGTAACAAAATTTATATTTCTATTTTCTAACTTTGTACAATTTGGTAACACAATTTGAGTACAATGTAAAATTTTAGAATGCAAACCTGTCTCCGAAAAAGGTGAATATTCTGCAGAGAAATTTCAAAAGAATGCGTCAAGGAAATAGTTTCCAAAAATCAAATTTGTAAACATGATTGATTCATTAGGGTCATTTGAGTCTATGAAAATATACTTCATATGTTTTTCATGTTCAACCTTTAATTGATTACACCGACCATTAAATGGTAACCATAAATGTGACCAATCAATTGAAAAATAAACCTGAAGTTTTTTTTACCAATCTCTACTCAAAAGAAAACCATATGACTATGGTATGTCAACCACAATAATATTAATGGTTTGGTGGAATTTTGGATTTGAATTTAACCTTATTAAGAAACTTTTTAATTCCCATAAAACTTTAACATTTGATCTTTCCAATTGTACAATTTGAATATTATATTTATTTGGCTTTATGTTAAGCTCACTGCACATAAAGTAAGGCATGACATTAGATGAAGCCTCTGAATCCACTAAACAATTAGGTAAATTTCTATTGAAAATTTGAAAAGTTAAAAGAAATGGAGGTGTATGTGAACCAAATTTATCTCCAATCAAGGAGAAATTAACATTGGATGAAATATTCTGAATTAATCTGTAGGGCTTGAAACAATTTTATTTATTTTTATTTTTATTTATTTATTTATTTATTCTGTTGAGTTAATCTAGATAATTCATAAAAGGAGATATTGTCTCTAGTTTTCTTCATATCTTCTACAATATCATAATCAAGAATATCCAAATTCACAGTTGATTTGTTTTGACTAGAAGTCAATTTGTTAGTAGAAAACGATTTTGTCGGAGGGGATGAAGAAGTTGGTGTCTCTAAAGTAGAAGGAAGCGATTTACTTCTTATTTGAGCAACACATATTTCTTTAGCTATGTCCTCTTCATATTCATCTATTATTCCATGAGAAATATCCCATGTTACATTTATTGAGGATTCAATGAATTCTTCATCTTCTTGTTAATCACCATCAAGTTGTGCTTTGTCCTCTTCTTCTAGTTGAATTTCTTCATTATAAGATTGATTAGCAGGAGGAGGAGCATTTATCCTGAAAGGAGGTCTCTATAGTCTCTTTTGAGATGAATCTTTTGTTGAGATTTTATTTAAATATATAACATCATTTGTGATTTTTTTAATCATTCTTTGAATATTGTCTAGATCATTGTTATCACTTGTTTCCTTATAGGGGAAAAAGTTTTATTTTCTTCACTTGATGATTTACTTTCCATACACATCATCTCTTTTTCTACATTTAAAGTTTCTTCAAAATTTTCATTTAAAACTATTTTATCATCTCGTTTAATGAGAATAACTATGGAAGATGGAAGAGTTGTAGTATAAAATTCAATAATCACATTATCTGAAGGATTTGAGTCATCTTGTATTTTATTTATTAACATCAGAAACCTCTGATTGAAATCCTTAATCTTCTATTTGAGGTTCATTTTAATTCGAGACAATTCCAATACTAAAGTTGTCATTGTCTTATCTTCACCAAAATTTTTAAGAAAATATTTTTCAAAACCGTTTCAATTAGTGATTGACCACTGGGGTAGTGCGAAATACTAGGTAGATTTTTTCCCTTTAAAAGTGATAGGAAAAAATCTGCCAAAAAAATCTTCATGTTGGACTTCCATTAAGTTAACTACCATCATAAATTTTCTAACATGATCCTCTAGAGACTTTTTTGTATCTGGATCATATTTGGGAATATACTTCTCTGGGTTTTTGGAAAATCATGTAATTTTCCTACCATAGCTACCGCTCTAGGTGTTAGCCACAGTCTCCTTGGTTGATTATCCATATTTCTTGGTGGTGATTTCCTTAGACTTCTCTGAGGATATGTTATAAGAATTCCTTGTGAAGACGATGGTTGAGACCTGTAAGGATTATGAGGGGGACTTTATGGAGGAGATGGTGGCTTAACAAAACTAGATCCTGATTGAAAATCAATTTGTGAATCTTCAAGATATTTAATTCCCTTTAAAATGTGAGAAAGTTTAGAAAGAGAATTAGTTTCAGAGATATAAGTAAAATGATCAACTTGGTATTTCTTAGGCTGTTTACTTTTTTCATAGATTGTAAACTTAATAAGGGGTTGACCGATTTCCTTACTATGTGCTGTTGTCAAAAATCTAGAAAATTGTGACTGCAAATTTATGATTGATATCTCTTAAGAAATTATAGAATCTATAGGTTCAGTTTGTGATGATGATATATGCTTGTTTTTTTATTCTAACTCTTGCGGATTTTCATAAGGAATAGGTGAATCAAACATCATGCTTTGTTTGGGATGTGAAATTCCACTAATAGATTTTGGAATTGGGTTCCTCTTAGGAGGTGATTTGGGATGAGATGACTATGATGACTTAGGAATGCGAGGAAATTTATCATCCATGCAAAACACTCGGCCCTCCTTCTAGCACCAGTTTTTTGATAGGAGAGAAAATTCCCTCCACTAACTAAGAGATAGTTACCCAATCGTAAGTCCCAATTAGACATGCTTTCATTTGGAATGGTAACTTCCAACCAATATATGGGCTCAATTTTCCACTAAATATAGTTTCTCCTGATTTGGAGACTTAATTGTTTAAGATATATAACTTTATGTATGCTTTTATAATCTAATGCGCAGAAATAAAATTAGCTAGTCTATTTATCCTATATCAAATGAGAGAAATACATAAATTAGAAAATGCAGATTTAAACTATTAATTTTTGAGAAAAGAAAATCTCATTATTCTCGGTAATTATTAAGCACAGATGAATGATATAACGTAAATAATATCACAAAAATCATATCCACATCAATACTAATCAATGAAAAGCTATACAATATGACTGAATCTAAGTAAATGAAAATAGTTTCAAAATCATAATGAAAACACCACAAACCATTCACAGAGCAACAACATAATAGTCTATTCACCAAAACTGGTAATGTATTTTCATTGATCACTAGCTACGATCAAATATAAAAAATAAGATTTGAGACATAATGATAAGTAATGAGCTATTAATAAAAAAATCATAAATCTTATTTAACTTGTAAACTTAGATACATTAATTGCTTAACAATATAAATAGTTTATCTTGATAACAATAATGCATTCTCATATCTAATATTTAATCAATTGAAAATTTTAATTGAACTATGGAAATAAGTGCACACAAAACTAAATAAATGAAATTGCATAATTAATAGAAGTGCAATCATACAATCATCTATCTTTTTGAACTGTTACAATTATTCAAAATATTTGGTCTTCAATATTATCTCAAACTGATAAAAGTAACAAGTATGAGTCTAAAGTTTCCAACCCCATTCTCTTCATATGAGATTGACTTAAATAACATTCAAACTCTAAAGTTAAGAGAAGTTTCATATTTTCTTTCAACTCATTTCAACAAATAGAAAATCAGTTCCACAATTTCTATTTCAAGAAGAATTATCTCCTTCCTTGGTGCTACCAATTGGATCATCTTTAAATCCTTCTACTTGATTTGTTCTCTCTTCTCCTATTTGCAAAATTCATTTAGAGTTTTGAATATTAATGGTTTTTTATAAACTAACACCAAGTTATAACTGGCCACCGGGCCATTGTCCCACTGAAGAATAACCTCTCAATCCTTTCTCCATTGTTAACTTCCCATCAAACCACTGTTCCCTGTGATACATTAAATAGTGCACCTTTTTCAATGTTTAATCATGTTTGGTTGAATTGAATGCCACTAAAATAACGATTCTGCTTGGTTTCTCCTACAAAAATTCCTATAAGCCACAACTTATCTTCCGCACATACCAAATATTCACATGATCTGGTTGATTGATCCACTCTGAACTTGACTGGTTCTTCTTCTAAGAATTTAAATTTGACCAGTCACCAAAACCATGTCATAGTAGGGAAAGATATTTGGTCTGGATGTTATTATGTGCAAATTGGAATTTTTAACGTCTTCGAAATCATCGACATCAGACTCATACTCATCTGTGAAATCACATTCTTCAATGAAATTATAAATTTCACTCCATTCCATGTAGTTCCTGACTCCAATTTTGTAAGAAGTGTCTAAGTAGAGGGTCACATTAGGGTTCCTATATATCTCCTCCTCCTCAACCTTCAGCTTCTTTCCTTTTCCCTTTTTAGTCATTCTATTGTAAAGAATTTGTGTTTGAAATAAATGAATAAAATTTGTATTCATATTTCAAATATAAATTCAAATTTCAAACATGATTGAACAACTAAAACAAACAAAGGATGGAAATGCTGAAGAAAATTGTACTATTTTTCATGAAATTCATGCAATTTTTCTTACAACAAGCTTAGAGTAATGCATGAAGAAAGAAAAAAAGAGTGAAGTATGCAACATTCATATAATAGACGTTTTTAGGCTCATTAGACATCATAGGATAAATTTTTCTTAATGTGTATTAACCAACAATATTCAGAACATTAATGGAGTAAATGATTGTTATGAATTTGAAATAGAGTGAGAAAATTAAAATTCGTAAACTGAGCACTGAACCATCTGATGTTTCTTTGTAACCATACTTCATAAACATAGTAATGATGCATGTGCCAGAAGGGGAGGTAGGTGCGGGAGGGGTTCTTTATGGCCCTAGAGGAAATCATGAACTGAAATATTTTTGGAATCTTGGGATTAATTTGAAGAATAAGGAAAAATCATATGCATTTCTTCAAGGAGCTCAAATTTATATGCATAGGTGCATCCACTAGTTGAATATTGTAGGGGATTCCAAAAATATTATCCACTATTTTGTTTCAAGATCAGTTCCTAAGGAAGATGGGTTGAAGGATCTGATTGAATGCACTAGAATTATCCTTTCCTCATGCTCAATCAAGTTCTTTTATATACTTCAGGAAAATAACAAGGCAACAGATGGAATGGATAACTAATCCATTGATAAAGCCCCTGGTTCCTTGTGGATAAATGGTGCAGAAAGTATAACCCCCCTTCCTAACTATTAGCATTGAGAGATGGGGTGGGGCTCGTGGGATTGACGTGGCTCCTTTAGTATCATGCTCGAGAACATGTGGCAAGACTATTTGGGATCTCTCCACATGTCAAATTTAGGGCATCAAGGAGCATTTGAATATGAGCAAGGTGGAATGGATCTGCAGTCCGGCGCATGAGAGCACAAGGTTATCCTTGGTATGGGTCAGGGAGAAGTTAAATGTGTTTATGAGGGAATCAATGCTAGATTTGAAGGTTTCCATCATTTAAAAGAGTGGAAGAAGGCCTATAGTAAAGGATTAGATGGATTATCTTGTCAGTAGGGTTATAAGCATGATGCCAAGGGATGCTCAAATTGACTGTGCAATTGTGGTAAGAAGGGATATGAATTTAATGGATATGGGAAGGAGAGGCAGATAGGTTCATAGAGATTTGATAAATTATATGCATATGGTAAGGGGGAAATGTTATCTCATTCCATGCTCAATGGAATAGATCGTGGATTGGAGGGTCGCCATTATTCTGTAGAATGGATAATGGGAGGAAGTACAACATCACGAGCTGGTTATAGTTATTTGGATGGAAATTTTAGTTGGCCTTTAATTATTTACATGCTTCAATAACTATTGCACGGTAAGTAAATTATTTCATGATGTGATGTGGTTTGGATGGTTTGATGATAAATGGAGCATTTCAGTGACGTTAAGCACAATACTTGGCTTAATTTCGAGTGTGAGAAATTGGTTTATTATCAACCTGTTGGTATTCCCTGTATGGTATTTTTGGGTTCAAAGTATATCAGGCTATGAAATCTCAGTTGGTGGGTTAGTTTATTTCTTAGGCTCTGGCTCTTTGAATTCTGGATGGGGAATTCTGGTAACTAATTAAAAGTTCGAGCATATTCTGTATAGCACCATAGAAAATGGGTTTGACGATGACCAAAGGAGTATGGATTTGCAAGAGGATGATTTTATGAATTTCCAGTATTTGGTTATCTCGATAAACACTCTCCATTCGAAGGTTTCCTTTATTCTTGAAACTTTGATTATCCATTGGGACATGGTCGACCAACTGCAAGATGAGGTGGTGATGATAAGGAGTTAGGTGGAAGAAATGTAATTTTACTCTGCGTAGATAAATTTGGATCAGGTGTTCCTACATATAGTCATGATTGATGAGTGCCACTCCAGGAATGAATCACCTGTCATTCTAGACCTGAATATGCTAGTGGAATCAATGGAAAATGATGACGTTGAAGAAGTGGAGGTTCCAAAATTATTTCTCTTTCTAGCATAGTATGTTTTGTATTTTTTTTTGTATCAACAATATTTATTACTGCATATATACAGTTCAATATTGTAATAACAATAGATTTTGTGAACATATTATAGATAGGAAGGATAAATGGTTGCTAGCTAGGATGGACCAACTAGATTTTTTGTGGATCTCTAGTATACTTTTTGTACTCAACGGTCTCAACATAGGTCCACATAGTTAGACATGGAACCATTTTTGTTAGAACAAATTGTTGGCACCCAAAGTTTTGGGTTAATATCACTCAGGCGCACAAACAAATTTGTGCGTGCCCATTCCAATTTTTCGCACACCCAAGCTAATGCGTGAGGATTGAAAATAAGCATATGTCAAAACAAGTTTTGATATTGCATGCTAAGTCCAAAGTATACTAAAGGCACATCTGTCCAAGTTTTGAGAAGCACACCAGAAACAAAGAAGACGTGCGTCGTAATAAACAAAGGGATCACCAAGAAATCATCCTGAATTATTAATACCAATAACATAAGGGAACATGGAGCTAACAAATGATGAGATAGAAAGGAATTTAATATTGCCATGATTCTAGAAAGGATATGTGGAATGCAAGCAAGAAAAATAAGCGTGCGATACTGTTAGTCAGTAGAGAAAATGGTACAAGGAGGATTACATCAATCCCACCACAAATGGAGAATTAAGTTAGCTAAGTGTCAAGTCTTAAGACATTGAATCTGAAGATGCCATGGAAAGATGGAAAAATAAGTTGTATGAAGTCTCCACTCGCAAATGTATGAGGATAACAAAAGAAGTACGTTGGATAAGATTTGAGCTATGTGATACCTTGTGGTTTGATGGGATATGGACATTAGAGGCATTCCTTGTATAAATGGATAAGGTTGTCCTGTTAAGAACCAAATATCAATATAGCATAGAAAAACCTCAGAAAAAGTACTCAACGCCTTGAAAAAGAGATAATTTCAGATAATAATCCTCTTCGAGGGGGCAACCTCCTTTTACCCCACTTAAATGTTCAAGTACAAGATGATTCAAAATGAAAATGTCTCCTTGGTATATATAGGAGACTAGGAGGTATAATTACAACTAATGGCCTAAAGCTGACATAAATAAAATAACATTACTAATATAATATGCCCCAATTAAGGGGTAATGAGCCAATATTAGGGCTTAACATGCCCCTTCCCTTGAGACAAGTGTTGTCTGTAATGCTTGAGTAACTCTGGATGCTTCTGTATAAAAGACTCATCTTCGCAAGTGGAATCTTCAGCAATTAGTTTCCTCCATTTAATGAGATACTCTGAAATGGATCTATTCCTCAGTTGGAAAATTCTTGTGTCAGTGATGGCTTCAAGCTCCAATATGATTTTTCCTTCCTCGTGAAGTTTTGGCAATATAGTTTGAACTGGGATCTTGTCGCCTATAACCTTCTTTAAGCATGGAACATGGCAAACTGGGTGTACTCGTGAAGATGCATGCAACTCCAATTTGTATGCCATAGTAACAATCTTTTGCAACACCTTATAAGGGCCATATTACTTTGGTGATAATTTATTATCCTTCTTGTCTTGCTTGAGGGACATCTGTTTGTATGGTTGTTGTCTTAAAAATACCCAATCCCCTACTTCAAAACTTCTTTCACTATGATGTTGATCTGCTTGTTGTTTCATGCGATTTTGTGCCATGGTCAGGTTGTCCTTTAAGATTTGGAGAACTTGTTGTTGATTCTCGATGTGATCTTCCACTGCTTGAACCTTATATTTTTCTTTTAGAGA
>JASDQU010417332.1:0-10274 GCA_032191745.1 Picea mariana
TGACCCTATTACCAATTATTTGGAATCTATGAGCAACATAAATGTCAAAAAATTTATGTCAGAAGAAGGATGGTTCTGTCATCCTTTTAAAATGCATTTCTGCATTCTAGGCATTCCTTTACTTCTTAGGTCCAGATCAAGGATGTTATCAGTGAATCATTTTCTTAAATGGCTTCATTGGAAGTGTGATTTCACTTGATTAAGAAGCAGTGCAATTGGTTAGTGTAGGAGTAGGCATAGGAATAAGCTCCTCATATGAGCAATTAGATCTTTTTCAATTGTTGATTTCATGAATAAACAGAACAGACTACAGAAAGACTACAGGTTTGCAGAGGGTACTGGCGATAGGATAGGTGTCCAAGAGGATGTAGGTATATTGAACTTGCTTGTTTCCCATAAGCAAACTAATGATATTGGCAAAGCAGCTGTGAAGATTGATTTATATACAAACGGTTTGGTATGTAAAGCAAGATTCAAACCAAATGCATACATCAATTATTATGTTCTAGGTGATATTGTTGCATCTACAGCTGCTAATCTAGCATCCATGTCAGTTGAAGACAACAAATCTGTTAATAGAAGAGCATCTTTTAAAAAGACTCTTTCAGCAACAATCTCAGAGCAAGTAAAAACGTTTTCAAAGGAACCTCTCAAATTTTGTTGGCCAAGTTATAATAAGAAATCAATGGAACCACCAAAGGAGAGATGTGGGTGGTGTGCTTCATGAAAATCAACTAAAAATTGTCGCAGAGCCTGCTTGCTGAATTTGGCTGCATGTAATCTCATGGCAGGTGTTGCAGATGTACCTAGTGGTCTTCGTCTAACAAAGAATGGAGAGGGTTATCTTCCTGTTGTTGCAGTGTATATACTATACATTGAAGATTGCTTATGTAGATTAGTGTTTGGCCCATGGGAGAATCTGGACTACAGAAAACATTGGCACAAGTGTCTTGAGAAAGCTTCAACAACAAAAGAAATCGGGGCATCTTTTCGGCTCATTGCATTAGCAACAGGTTGGACTAAACATGCAGATGATTTTTCCCCTCAACTTTCTGCAAATCATATAGGCACAAGCTCTATTGTCACAACTGCAAAACGGGGAGGTGGAAGGCTCTCTACTTAAGTACTTCAGTGCATCTTACCATGTGCGATAGCAAAGCAAGCTGGATGCCAAGGTGGATTTAGGAGAATACCTGAAATTCTTTATGCAGAAGGTTGTGATATCCCTAGAATAAGTAGACAGTATACTTGGCGTGTAGATGTTGAAAGGGCTAAGAGTGTTTCGCAGTTTGCAGTTCAGGTTAGGTATCTTGATGCTTATATTTATATCAAGAAGACCATTGTCATGATATTAAGGTTGTGGACAAAAAGGGCATTTCTTTCAGGAATGTTTCCTTCTGTGGGAAAAGATATGAAGGTGGCAAGGCTCGGTATTTATTAGACTTTGGGAATCAGAAAGACATTCCAATCTATGTTGTCAAACACGGTTGAAGATTTGAAGAGATTGAAGGCAGTGGAAACAAATACTGGTTGGGAGAGGTTCATGTTCCCCTGTATTTATTGAAAGCCTTTGAAGAAAGACTTCTCCAGGATAGTCCAAATAAGAATCTGGCAGCTTGGCAAATCGACACCTGGATACTTGAATTCTGCGTTTGAGGTTTTGTTTGGCAGTGAAAAACACAAATCTTGGGCAGTTATATTATCGAACACCTGGCAGCCTGCGGGCTTTTCATAGCTGCATTTGAGATGTATCGACCTGAAAATTAAAAGCAAATATTTGAAACGACAGCGTTGTATCAAGTCAACACATATGCCACGTCCAAGCTACAGGAGATCAAATGTTTCAAGCGCCGAGATTGACAAATTTGAGATTACATGTTTTCAGTTTTTGTGTCAAATAAGTAGAATTGTTATTGACCAAGAGATTGAAATGATGTTCGTTGTAAGATGAAACAGTCACTCGTTAAGGACTGTTTGAAGAAGATGTCAAGAAAAATCAATTTTCGAGGAGAGGTCGTTGTCATGTGAGGGAGATCGACCATGAAATCTGCCAGTCGTATTGAAGGATCGATACCACTGTTCACTGGAATTAGGTGATCACAAGAGAAATTCTTTAATCTTGTATATGAAAGGATCGCTGCCACTTTGTTGTTGTTGCTCCAAGAACTTGGTTATTTGATATTTTCAATATATATCATTTCCCAAGTAAACCCCAGATATTGGTCATCTGCATTTCAAGGAATAGATATTGATTATTTGTGTTTCAAGGAATAGAAGTTACTACGGTTATGGCAATCACTGCTGCCTCTACCAGAGGGAGGACACATGCTATAGTCAAGTCTGAGGAAACTACCAAAGTTCTAGCAGCAGAGACGTTAAACAACAAAGACTTCCAGTTCAGAAGATGCAAAAAATGGCCATAACCTTTTGATTGGCCTAAACTCCGTAAATGTATATTCAGTATCACTGAGGCAACAGTTACAAGTTCCTGGAGGCGAAGATGATCTCATCCAGGTGACTATGGAAGATCGTGTTTTGATGGATATGGTGGAGACAGCAAATAACAACTCTTGGGTAAATGTTGTTGTATTCGATTCATGTTGGACTTCACCTTGTTCATATGGCACATAAGAAAGCACCATGTATCGATTTGGATCAATTGGCAAGAATACCCAAAAAATTATTTGGTGTTGTATGGATATTGGTTCACGAGGTGCAATGATGCTCTTTAAATAAACCGAGCAGGGTGAAGTGTTTGATTCAACACACTAGGGTTTGTTTTATTTTCTTGGTGCATTATGTCTAAGAATATGTTTCAAAGGATTTCTAATAAATGATCTATTGTTATTGCAACTTTTTGCTGAAGGCACCTCAAGACAAGTGCTTTGTATCTAAAGCTGCTGGAAAACGAAAAGTCAAAGACCTCAAGCTGCCTGCAATGGTTTCATTTCAAGGTTGGTGTTATTCTCGAATTTACAAACCATGGTTACGGATCTCACCATCTTGACCATGTCCAACATTTCTCTTCTCAATGAAGAGATTTCCATAACAGATGTCATGTCAATGTGCAAACAACATTTCCCAGGGGAGTTTGAAGCAGACATGTTACAGATGAAGAAGATTGTGAAAGATAACAACAAACTTTGGAGAATAGCCAGATGATAAATTGTAAAGTCTGAATGACTCCATGCCCAATACTAAAGGCACAAGGTCTGCCAGGTTCTTGGAGACCTCGCAGGGAGGTCTCCATCCCAGTTGGAGCCAATGTTAGCGATAAAAAATGCACTGGCATTTTGTTTGAGAAATGATTCCTATTCTTGCAGGGAACTTTTGACTGCCTTCTCGAACTCCAAATGCATATTTGAAAGTACCATTGGAAATCTTAGGATTTCTAGATGTCAATCGACTATTCAAGCATGTAAAACGGACTCTCCACGACTTAGAAATTTGATTTTTCCCAAGGCAGTTTTTATTTAAAAAATCTGTGCTTTCACCAGCTATTATGCCTTGAATTTTGCTAGTTAGCTGGTGAAAGCTCTGCTTTTCACCTGCTAAAGGGTCGTATTTAGGGAAAATTAGCTGGTGAAACCTGTTACATGGCAGCAAGGTTGTATTTTTGCCCAGATTTGACTTTTTCTCAATTAAATCTTTCGAGGTTGGTTTCTAAAGATGCATAATAATTAAATACATCAGATGTAGGGTTTTATCTTGATGTATTTAATGTTTAAGAAGGTGGAAAAGTGAAAATGGTGACTTAGTTCATGAGCAAAAAATTGTTTTTTTTGCCAAAGGTGGCAAATTCGAATTTCTTATGAAGATTCATCAGCCTTGGAAGGTCTTCTACATATGTCAAAGAGTTTAGAGGATATGAAGGCTATTAAGATAGAGTTTGACTCCTTAGATAGGATCTTTTCCTATTTTGTTTTGACTTTCCATTTTTAGTATTCTAGATCCATTTTTATAGGATCTCATCCTACACTTGTTGTATCTATTTGGATTTGACTATTTTTAGCAAATCTGATCCATCTTTCAAGGATCTAGATTTCATCTTGTAAGGATATAAAGCCAAAGACATTTGGAGCACTAATGGTTGGATTTTGGATACAAAAAATGTCTTATGGTAAACAGACCTTTTGATGTTAATACAAATCACAGGTTCCTCTCTCTATTGATGTCAGTTTTCCACTTTCTTTCTGCACTTTAATTCATGTTGTTTTAGCTACAAATGATTGTTATCTCATTGGTTAGCTCATAACTGAATTAATAGTTTCTTCAGTGTTTATTAAACCCTACCTTGTGTACTTGGTTTATAAGCATTTGTTCTTCACCCACTTCAAGTAATTAACTGATTATTAATCCTTGAGAGCATTGTTTCATTTGATTCTCATTTTGACTGTATGTATACCATATTGTTGTTGAGTTATCCCATTGATCCACATACACAAAACACAAAAAACATTTTGACTTGAAGTTACCAAGCACCTTTGGTCTACAACCACAAAGGGTTTCTTGGAGTGATAACAACACCCTTCAAAAAGGCACCCATAAATGAGACAATATGAGCCCTTGATATGTCAAGAACCCCATGCCCAAAAGTCTTTGCCCCACCCACCTCATATTCATTACATTACTTAGAGAGGATCTTCTTGGGAAACACTCCTTAACTTGGGGATTGATTTACCCAATAGGGCATTATGACAACCCTCCCATACTTAAATTTGGCAAATTTTATAAGGTCTTTGAGCATTTGTTTAGTTTGAAAAGGGGGGATTTGATGCACATGTTTCAGTGGTTATTTTCTTGAATGTGTCTTACTTGGCATGATACATGTGACTTGTTGACCCTTGGAGGGCGTACTTGTTTTTCTTTGTAGGACATTACCAGGTGAAAGCTATCCATGGATGATTTGTGCCATTTTGACCTTCATGGGGGGTTGAAAACCCCAAGTATGGACATCATAACCCACAGAATAGGCAGAGGACCCCAGATCGCTTGTGCACATGAGATGATGAACGTTTCCTTTAGAGGCACTTTGAAAGCACTAGAGGATGACATCATAGTCCTTTGCAATTGGACGTTTTCCTTTGGAGGCCTAGCATGTCACCTCCTACGCCTTTGACGTCATATGGAGGGTAGGTTTTTGGTGGGCTTGATGGTTCTGGAGGTGATGTGATGTGGTTTGAAAGAAGGAGATGCATGGCATGACACCTAGATGTGGTTTGCATCTTGAGGCTCAATGTCACCCTTCTAGGGCATGACATCACCCCTTGAGGGTTTTACAGACCCCTGAAAATGTAGCAATGGTTACACCTTTGGGGCTATCTTGCAATGGTTCCTATTCTATGGTTTGTGATGGCTCACCACTGTCTTGTCCAACACCTTCTTCCTCCCTGTCATACTCCTCGTCAGAAGCTACCTCGATGTAATGGAACTTACCTTTACACATACATCTATGACCAAGTTCTCATGGATCTTTGCAATTGAAGCAAAGTTTTTTCCTCATTAATTCTCTTTGAGTCTCCTCATTTGTCATGTCCTTCCTTGTTCATGACTTATGTGAAAGCCTTGTATCCTTACCTCGTTGAGGGATGAAGGATTTCATCGGTACCTTCTTGTTGACTGCGTCCTTCATGTCCTGGAATATCCTAATGGCTTCATGCAATGTGGTTGGCCTAAAGGCCTTAACCCATACTCTCAGGGGTTCAACTAGACCCTTCATGAATAACATCACCAATCTAGGTTGAGAGATATTCCTATATGTCACCATAACTCCCATCCTTTGAAAATCTGCAATGTATGCTTCTAGTGTGACTATCTGTTTTAATTGTTCCAACTCCATGAAATGTATCTCAGGGTTCTTCTGGTCAAACCTATTCATCAAGTTATGAGTGAAGTCCACATATGAAGTGATGTTAGTGTGCCCTAATATCACTATCTCATGGTACCACCATTCGTGAGCTTTGGCTTCCAAGTGAAGGGTGGCATACTTAATTGCTTTGGCTTTGGTCATAGGATTAAGATGGATATAAGTATCCAACTTATGCACCCAGGCCCTAGCCATGCTCTTTGCAAACCCATTGAAGGGTGGAATAATCAAACTTCCCACCTTGCACATGAGATCAAATTTATGTGGGCTTTGTGTTCCCCTGTTCCCCTCCTTCAAACCATATTTATGTTTAAGGTCAATGAAATATTTATAGGAAAATTTCTCCTAGATATCTTCATGTATTGTCTTGTACTCCCTATGTGAAGTGTTAATATCAAGCCCCTGATCTGGTTGCTCTAATGCCTCCATAGGTTGCTCTATTAGGAATTGTGGTAATAAAGGCATAGGGATCTTTAAACTCATGTTCTAGGTCAGGGTATGGATATTATTGCCTTTTGTATAAGCTCCACTTCCTCTGTGGTTTCCCTCTAACGTGTTCCCATTGGAGCCTCCAGGGTTTTGATTTGATTGAGTGTTGGTAAAGAATTGTGTCAGGACTCGTGTCAATTGTCATTGTTCACTAACCACAAATTCCAATAGTCGCGAGACTCTGTCTTCAACATGGTCCCCCATCCCTCCTGTTAGCACTCTATAAATTCTCTTGGCTACAAAGAAAATCTTAGAGGTAACCTCAAACCTACTTTCAGATTGGTATCTAACCTCCTGCCAGTCCATAGAGGGCTCTCTCCAACTAGTTTTTCAATAAGCACAAGGGCTAGATTTTATGTGGATGAAAAGTTGATGAATTGGTTGGTATGGCTGAGAGAAATACCAATTGGGCATGGAGTCATTAGGGATATTAGTTATAGGTTTTCAGAATCTTTGTAGGAAAGCATTTAATCACAAAGGCCATAAATCCAACTATTTCTAGACTTACGACCTTTAAAGATGAATAGATGAAAGAGGAAACAGTCAAAGCCACATAGAGAATCTAGCTTAGATGAATTATGCATAAACTTATCAGTCTAAAAATGAATATTTGAAACAAGATAGATACAGAGCATATTGAAATGATTTTTGCATCAACAATTTCTCATTCAAACAAAGAAGAATACCTTTAATGATCACAGAGAAAGAAGAACATACACTAGGAACATTGAATACAACAGTTGAACACATGAATCTTTAAGTAAATGGTTCAAACACTTGTCTGCAAATCTTTCATTAATATTCAAGAAAAATTACAGTGCCAACAGTCTTTCTTACTCAACTCTCGAACCCTTTTACAATCTTATTCATCATAGTATATAGAATTACATTTCATTCTAACTCTATGAAGTCTAAATAGTTAGGGTTTCATACCCAAAAAGAAGTTACAACTGATTAAACTACTTTCTTAACAGACTATTAACTAATTTTCCACAAGCTCCTACAACTATCTAGCAGTTGAAAATGCCTCTTCATGTGTTGACTGGTTATTTCACAACAACCAGGAAATTTGTTGCAAAATCTCTATTTTGGCAATTTTGAAGCAAAATTTGTTGTGAAGTATTTGTTTTTTCTTGCCGATGTTGAAAACTGCTTCAAACTTGATCCAAAATATTGAGATGAATTCACAAAAGCAAAAAACATGATTTATCTTGAGTGTTACTAGATTATTCCACTGCAACCAAGGCCAACAAGTCCATATTCCTTTTTGCAATCTATTTCTTTCTATGTATGTCCTTTGCCTTCAATGTCTTATTCTTCCTGTACATACTTTTCATTTGTTTGTGTAGGGGAAAATATTTCTTGGTCATCCTTTGATGTTCTCCAAAGCTTCTTCACACATGTTTAAGTGCTTTGCTATCTTCCTTTTCATCTGCCTATTTTCCTCCCTGAGTTGTATAATTTCATCTTAGGCTTCTTTCAACTGTCTATTTAGTCTTTTAACTTTCATGTTATCTTCTTCTAAAGGGGATTGAACCTCAACAACTTCTTCAGCAACACACTGAACATGCATCTTTGGTTTGGTCTCTTCAACATGGATTTTCCTCCTTGTTGATGATCTAGTTACAAGTCTGCCAAGTTTTCTTTGTCAAGTACTTATGCACTAAACATCACTTTTTTTCCTGGTGGAGGTTTGTCTTCTACAACATCCTCAGTTTCATGACAGCGAAATGTCTCATCTACAATAATTAGCTTCTTTGTTGCAGACCTAGTGAATGGTTTCGTAGGTTTTTCCACTTTGTTGTTTCAGGAGTGAAAAGGAGTTTTTTTCCTTTTAGCTTGGTCCTCTTACTGTCAGGGGTTTCTTCAATGTTTACAACTATCTCAACACCCTGAAATGGATTTTTACCCTTTTTCTTGGATCCTTTGCTAAGAGAGGTCTTGGTTGCAGTGTCAGGGCTTTCAATTGCAATAGGTTGTTCTTTGTCATCTCTTTTGTTCCTCTTTAAACTGTTGGAATATGTTTTAGCACTTGTGGAAACTCCCTTAGATGGTGAGGAACTAGTAGTTTCTGCACAAAATCCTAATGTAGACAAAAAATCACTCCATTCCCTATTTGTCTTTTTAAGCTCCTCAAGGACTAACAATTTAATGAGACTGAAATGGAACAAACTATGCTCAACTTGTTTAGATTTGGCTTGAACTTTATCAGCCATTTTCCCCATGCTTCTACAAAGGTAATATGGGAGATTTAGAGCTTTCTTACCTGTAAATTGCATGAGCAGTCTGATATGTTATAGGTACACCTTGTTGAATTGCCCCTCACAAGTGAAGTATCTCTGGATTATTCTCAGCAGTTGGTCATAGTGTTCTAACATATAGCTCCTTGGCACTCCTTTTGGCAGGTTTTTGTTCTTGAATTCTAACTTGAAATAATCATTATAGTAGGAGGAATCCAGAGGTGTCCCCTTGAACCACCTCTCACCTTGTAGGGGCATATATGTTGTTGAGGCAATTGTCTGCTCTGTGACCTGAATTTCCAGTGATCCAACCTTCGTTTTGACCCCATCAAAATTTAGGGAAAATTGTTTAGCCACCTCCATGTGTCCGCCCTGTATCTTTTCACAGAAGGTGAGACTTCTTACTTCTTGGAAAGATTCTCTGAAAATGGGATTTGAGTCAAGCAATTGCAGACCCTTGGGTTAGAACCTCACTATGTCACCTCACTTGTGTACTTTCTTCTTTTGCTTGCTTTTCTCCATAGTTATTGGTGAAGAATGTTGATATGATGGTGGGTGCATGGGTATTAAGACTTAAACAATATGTAGGGAATATTGGTGTGTTAGGGTTTGTTTGAAAGATAGAGCTACATGGATTTCGCAACAAACTAACAAAAAAATTGTAGCAAATAAAGATGGCACAGTTTTGATAGGAGATTTAGGGTTTTAGCACATGAGGAATCTGCAACAACAAATGAAGCTTCAAGGGTGTCCAATGATCATGCCGTATTTTAGAAATTAGTAGTAGGTTGAATCAATCCAGATATTTCGCAGCAGACAAGCAATTCCGCAACGAATGTAGGAAATTTCGCAGCGACAGTCAAAGTTTTGCAGCAAATTAAAATTTTGATGAATTAAAAGAGGAAACTCCGCATGACTATAAATCCTTATTTAAAAATATTGTACTAACTTTCATGACCTCATTTGCACAATTTTATGATCATTATGGAGAGCTTTAAAGTGATTTGACATGATAGCTTAGTCGCTACGAAAATCTAGGAGATTTTGCAGCACATTTGAACTGATTGGTTACATGATTTGAAGAGGTACAAATTGGACTAGGAAAGCAATAAAACCTTTAGTACACATGTAGGTTGAATCAATCCAGAGATTTCGCAGCAGACAAGCAATTTCGCAGCGAATGTAGGAAATTTCGCAGTGACAGTCAAAGTTTTGCAGCAAATTAAAAATTTGATGATTTAAAAGAGGAAACTCCACATGACTATAAAGCCTTACTTAAAAAGATTGTACTAACTTTCATGAAATCATTTGCACGATTTTATGATCATTATGGAGAGCTTTAAAGTGATTTGACATGATAGCTTAGTCGCTACGAGAATCTAGGAGATTTTGCAACGCATTTGAACTAATTGGTTACACGATTTGAAGAGGTACAAATTGGACTGGGAAAGCAATAAAACCTGTAGTACACATGAAAACATGCTCCCATGACCTTATTAGGACATAATGTAATGATTTTAAAACTTACCCTCTCAAATGATGAAAAAGGACCATATAACAAATTGAATTGACCTCAGGATAAGACTGACCACTTTAACTATGAGTTGGAATGAAACTCTAACTCCCTATACATGACTCAATCAAAACCAAACCTGACTCATAAGTGAATGAAATCAAAA
>JASDQU010417342.1:0-10273 GCA_032191745.1 Picea mariana
ACGATGTTGTGAGACTGCGTCTCTCTGTCTACCAGTGACCAGGAGCGAAGGTTGCAATCCTTCCTCTCTGCTATCACTCACTCTACGTAATGCCAGAGTTCCCCTCGCGTTTGCCCCCACAATCGCCTCTACCCCACGCCTTATCCTCTTGCGAGGTTGAGTGTGGCGCGATTACCCTCGCGCTGATCAAGCCTGACGGCTCTATGGATGGGCGGTTCATCATCCCATCCCTCATTAAGCCATCCACCTACCAGCTTGCGAGACATTAAATTCGGGGCCAGCAAGCCGCTTTTGGTTCTCTGGGCCAGTGGAGTCCAAATGCGGTATTAATTCTCGGTGGAAGTTAACGCCACCTTTTCAGGTGCCTTCCACGCACATCCCCTCTCAGCAGTCCTGCAATAATTCAAAATTTTATTCACATTCATTGACCTTTTCCTCAAGATCCATTTACATCACATATTCACATTTATGAGTTTTCCATAGTTCTTGGACAGTCCAGTTATTTTTACAAGATGGGGGAAACAGGGTGTTATAGGCTCGAACCTTACAGTTATGCTACTCCACACACCTTTCCTTGCACTCTGAGAGGTCACCACGACATGACCAAGGTGGATTTTGCGTGCAGTGTATCCAACAAATGCATAGGATGGGAAAGTTTTGATCACGCTAGACTGGTAAGGGAAATTGCAAATAGACTTTGAGGCTTGGTTCTACGATTGGAGAGAATGTCGAGCATCCAGGATTTTTAACAAATCAAACAAGAAAGGAAATCATGCTGGAGGATAGTGAATTCATGGCGATGAGATGTTCCAAATCAAGTTGCAGGTTTTTCATGGCGAATCCCCGCATGTAGAATACAGGTGACAAGGCTTGTTGGTCATGCATGATACGAACGCCATGATTTTTCATTCCCTCGACCTTCATGATGAACTGATAAAAACTATTTTACTTGTTGACGTGACCTCTATTAACCACTTGACTCGACCTAGGGCACGTAGAGATTGGTTTCTCGACAGGACTCGACTTTCTTGGGAAATACATAGCTGTACCTCATATACAATTTTTGAATCTGACATCCCTTCCCGTTTCCAAGGGCCAACCGGACACTTGCTAACCTCAAACTTACATAGTTACGTAACTGACTTCACATGTTCGGGTGCATGGGTCACAACGTGACTTTAAAACCAACTCTATTTTGGAAAGAAAAATGGCGACGCTAACAGTTGGCTCCAACGTGGATGTTATCCTCCTTGTGAAGTAGCAAAGAATAGTAGACTAGGTGCCTGACCATTGGGCTTTATTTTACCTCTAGACACTGGGAAAAACAAACTAAACCTATTGACCAGGCTTCTAAGACTTCAGCATAAACTTAGGGCCTTTGCTTTGGGCTTCAATTTTATGCTGACCTACAAACTCAACGCAAAATAAAACGACTATTTACAATGACAAATGTCTTAAATGGATTTTATTACATCAGGTAATGTTTTAGGAACCTGTCGTTTACAGGGTCCCAATCGAAACTTTCTCCGTGTAATCCCTCTAGAAAATAATTATTTTTCCCGCTGTGGTCGCAGATCCTAAATGGACCCATCCAAAGGTGGTTGAACTTTGCATGCTTCCCTTTACCTTCATTTCTTGCATCCCATCTCAAAACTATGTCACCCAACTAGAAATCTTCTGGCTTAGAACACTTATCGAAAGATTTCTTTATCTTTTCGTGATGGAGTTGTGACCGATTATACACCTGCTCTCTTTCTTGTTGCGTATGAATTAACTGATTAATCCTCCTCTACACAGCATTTGGCTCAGCCTCTTGTTCTTGCAACAACTTCCTGACAGGGGGTCCCAGTGAAGTAGGGAAAAACGCATCTGCGTCATAAACAATATGGAAAGGCGACGTTGATATGGATTTATTGGTGGTGAAACGATCTTCCCATAGTGCGTAGATAATATTTTTATGCCAAGCTCTCTTATTTTCTTGCAAGAGTCTTTTAATAATCCTGGTCAAGATCTTATTTGAGGATTTTTCTAACTTGTTTCCTTGCGGATAGTACATCGTGGAATGCCCCAGGGTAATGTTATAATCCTGGAAAAATTTCTCCATCCTCTTAGACTTGAATGCAGCTGCATTGTTTGTAATGATCTTAATGGGACACCCAAACCTTGACAAGATGTTCGTCTCCAGAAATTGGATAATGACTACATCGGTAGCTTGTTTTGTGGCGATCGCCTCTATCCATTTTGTGAAATAGTCAGTGGCCGTGAGTATCCACTTGTGTTGCATAGAGGATGGCAGGTTTATCTCTCCTATGAAATCTAGACCCCACTCCATAAAATGTGCTTCGACTAATATTGGCTTCAGCGGCAAGGGCTGTAGTTTTCTTCTTCCGTCGAAGCTCTAACATTCGTGGTAGTTGAAGACCTCCTTATATACGTCAACGAAAATTGTAGGCCATTAAAATCCTTCCCTTAGGATTTTGTGCATGGTGGTCTTCCAATAATGGTGTCCCCCACAGTCGCCTTTGTGAAATTCTTGTATGGCCCGCTTTGCATCATCTTTCAATAAACAACTCAACAATATTCCCCCGGGATATTTCCAGTAGAGTGAGTTATCCAGGATACAAAACTTAACTGCTTTGAGCTTGAGAAATCTAGCCTTAGTCTTACTCACGCTTGGAGGGGCCTGGATATTCTCCAGCATGTAAATGATGTCCACATACCATGACAAGTCAATGAACTGCTGAGTTGCCTGTGCAGTTTTTTCTTCTTGGGGACATTTCGATAGATCAATGATGAAATTCATTCCTACAACATCGCAGTCCAACTGTGCCTTTAGCTTTGTGAGACCCCGACCTTTCATCAGCTTTGTAGGCTTGATTTCAAGGTCATATTCTAACATGGTCGCTATCCACTTGTCTCTCCTTCCTTCCGGGTCAGGTTGATTCAGAATGTTCCTTACTGTACTGCTAGGTACACAAGTGGTAACATGGGAGTGTAGTATGTATGTCCTGAATTCTTTCAAAGCTTTTACTAAGGCATACACCTACTTTTCCATGATGTCATACCTTAGTGGAGCATCGCACAATGTCCGACTGAAATAGGCTATGGGTTTTTCGAAATCCTGTCCATCTTTCTGTAGTAGAACGTCGGCAATAGTGTGTTCTGAGGCGAATGAAAACGGGAGGAAATGTTTTATAAAATATGGGCTAGCTAGTACAGGATCCTTTGTCAGTGCCACTTTAATATCCTCAAAATACTTCTTGGCCTCCGGGTTCCACTTGATCTCGTTTCCCTTCGTGAGCATGCAAGTTATGTGTTTTATGATTTCCACCAAGTTTGGGATGAATCTCTTCAAAAAATTTAACTTTCCCAGGAAATATTGTACCTTCTTTTTACTGCACGGGGTGTTGATATTAAGGATCCCTTCAACCTTGCTAGGGTCTATATTAATTCCTTCTTTGGAAATGATGTGCCTTAACAGATTTCCTTCTTCTACTGCAAAATGGGACTTATTTGGATTCAGCGATATGCCAAATTTTCGGCACTTCTAGAAAACTCTCTTTAGGTGCTTGAGATGTTGTTTGTTGGAGGTAGAGTACACAGTCATGTCGTCCAGATAAATCATCATGAATTTTTCCCTTTCATCGGAAAATGCGATGTCCATGGCCCTCTCGAAAGTGGCGCCATCATTCATCAAGCCGAACGACATCTTGGCGTACATGAACATTCCCAATGGGGTTGTGAAAGTCGTCTTCTCTCTATCGTCCGGGTGGACCATGATTTGATTGTATCCTGATAATTTGTCTAGCATAGACATCTTCTGGGACCCCACCACCTTTTACAGGATGTAGTCCATTTTAGGAAGGGGATAGTGGTCCTTGAGAGACACTTTATTTAAATTTCGGAAGTCCACACACAGTCTTATATCGTCGCTTTTCTTCCTAACAGGTATCAAATTAGCTACCCATTTCGAGAATCTCAAAGAAACAATGATTTTAGCGTCGAAAAGATTTTTTACCTCTTTCTTGACCAGTGGTAGTAACAGGGGATTTATCCGTCTCAGCTTCTGTTTAAAAGGTTTATGATCTTCCTTGAGAGGGACAACATGTTGGATCACTTTCATTTCATACACTTTCAGGTCATTGTAGCTCCATGCAAAGACATCCGGGAAATCTTTCATGAGCTTTATATAGTCCTTCTTGACCTCTAGACTGAGTGTCTTGGATAATTTTACTATCTTCGGATTCTCCTCGGTCCCAATGTTGTAGTCTTCCACATCTTCTTCACTTGCAGCAATATTGGGGTTCTTAGCCACATCATTCTCGTCAAACAATTTTTCCAGCAGCACCAACCCCTTTGGAATAACATTATTTTTCAATTGTATTATGTCCCTTCCTGGGATCTGGTTTTGGAAAGGGTCGTCGTAGTTGTGCGCATCCGCGCTTTCATCTTCGTCACCACAGCATTCCTCGTGTTTGTGTTAGCGAACTCGTCGCTCATAAGGAGGAATCTTTCCACCTGTTTGTCATCATCGAACACCTGCCAGTGTTTGATATTATCAGGTATTGTTGGCATGTGCCTGACCTCGATTTCATACCTTTTGTTTGGGAAGATGGGGATCTTAAAAACTGAGTCCGAGGTGGCCAACGCATCGACGATCTGATTTTGCTCTCTGGGGATAGCAGATAGGTTGTATTATGAGAATCCTTCGAGGAGATCCAAAGCCAAATTTATGTACACCCTTAGCCTGGGGTGTTTAGTATGATATACACCCTTCAAATAATTTATGATCAGCTCGGAATCCCCGTGCACTGCTATCTTCTACGTGCCCAATTATTTCAGAACTTGTAAGCCCAATATCAGTGCTTCATATTCAGCCATGTTGTTAGTGCACTCAAATGCGAGCTTATATGAACACATCTTTGTGCTTGCTTCAGAGATCTCACCCATACGTTGGCCCCAACTCCTTCTCTGTTGACTGCGTCGTCAAAACTCATGTTCCACACCCTGCTTTCTGCGTGGTCTTTTGGGTTGGTGCATTCTGTTGTTTCCCACGTGGTCTCCTCATCAGCTATTACGATGGTTGTCGACTCTTCTTCTTCAAAACTCACATCATTGTAGAATATAGAAGACCCCACCTCAATGTCAATGATGTATATGGGATGATTGTGTAGCTGTGTCTTGCTGCTTACCATGTACTTCAAAATCACTTCTTTGTACAGCCTTCTATCGTGGCCAAAAATAGGGATAGTGGTGTATGACATGTCCATCTACAACATGCCTTTCAACTTCACAACCCACGACCTCGAGAGAAGCATGCCGAATTTTGGGGGTATGTCTGCGATGACTACGTCCATGACCATGTTCTTAGCAGGGATTTGAGTCAGCGATATAGCTAGGTCTTTGATAAGGCCCAAACACTTGACTTTCCTCGAATCAAAAGAGAAAAGGTCTTTGTATGGCCTGGTGACATCCAAACCTAGTTCGTCCATGATCACCTTCGACATGAGGTTGTGTGATGTGCTAGAATCCAGCATGCATTATGCAGGTTCATGTCGTGGATCTTCAGACAAACATAGAAAGGAGGGGCGTCTTCGGTATCGCTTATTTCTTCAACGCGCAGACCAAAAAGGATGACGGGGTGATCATCTTGAAGAATCAGAGTATCAGGGGTCGCCTCTGCTTTCAACATTTTAATGATTTGTTCCTGATACTCACCCTTTCTAATAAGTTCATTGAACAAGACATAGATTTTTAATGATTTTTTAACGAGACATAGATACTCACCCTTTCTCTACCTCTTTTCTGCTTGCCTCCTGACCTGTCTCTGGGGATTTCTTAGGGACCTCCTCCTTCAACTTAGCTTTCTCTGTCATGTCTTTGGTCACATTTTCTGACCTGGTTCGGCTTGTGGAAGGAGTGTCTGCCGAAGGCTTCTTTATGAGGTTTTTCTGTTGCGACTCGGCAGGCACATCCTTGCTTCAGAGGTTATACTTTTTCTATAAATGCATGATGGCATTTTGATAGCCTTTCCTGAACTCCTTTGTCTCCCAAGATGGTGCATCATCTATTTTGAGTATCATATCGTCATCAGTCTCTGGGACGAAGTCTTGATTCCTACTCATATACTGATCATGCTCACTCTTTGTCAAGAACATGCGTGGGTTTTAGTCATCACAACAATGTATCTGCTCGTCAAACGTCTGGTCGAAATCCTCGTCCGCGTAGTTGTTTTGGAAAGGAGGTCTCATTTGTTGGTCACCTTGATCCCTTTTCTCTTTTCATTCCCTCTGTCTGATCTGAGGGATTTGACCTCTCCTGAGGTTCAGATTTCTGGGAGGTGGGCCGTTTTGTTCTCGGGCAACAGGTCTGTTCTCCATGGACATTCTCTCCATCAAATTCTCCATGGTATTCATCATCATGTCAAATTTATCGTCTGAGGACCGTGACGTCGACGGCTGCACATCTCCCTGGGGTCTCATGTTGCCTCGATTGAACCTTGGTTTTATTTTTCCTGACGCCATCATGTTTACTTCAACTTCAAAAACATTGCTCATTATGGCATCTAGATTCACTGATATTATTTCCCTTAACAACAGGGTGAAATCATTTTTGAAGGAGTCTGCGTACCGCAACTACATAGCACCGGGGGGCGGCTTGAATTCTACAGGAATCGAGTTGTACACTTTCAAAAAATGGGTTGAGAATTCATTTACCATCTCTTCTGGCACTTTCTTCATGTTATTGTATTGTGTCAGCAGCTGCAAAGGGTCAAGATTTGCTCTGGTGTAAACTGTCTTGGGAGCCAGGTTTCCTGAACTGTGCTACTTGAGGCTATTGGTTTGTTTGGACTAGAGTCGCCAGGGTAAGGGTTTTAGCCAGTATGGATGTTCATCCCTCTGTTACCCTCAAGGGTCAAACTACAACGTTGTCATTCTCCTAGGGAAAATCTATTCAATTTCATCCCCGACAATGGTGCCAGAATGTTAGCACTCTGTAAAACCATTCGGTTGATAAATAGACGATGAAGGTAACTTTTTTAACCAACTTTGAGACCCGAAACTAGACTTTTGGATCTAGAGAGGGCTCTCTTGGAAATGGCGTGGTCTCTACACAAGATAAGACTTTGGAAGCAATGGCTATATTTAACACCTATGATAGAATGGGTTTTGGTTGTTGTCGTAATTCCATGTTTTCCTGATAGATCTCGGCGATGGCCAATTTCGCTTGTTGCATTTGCTGAGATGGCACTTTCTCATTCACTTCTGCGATATTCTCTCTCCTTGTTTCGCTCATGTCTTCACGACTCGATCCCCCAGCAGGTTCTAGCCGAATGGCGTGCCTGAGTCATTCTTCAGCTACCAATTTGATGCATAGTTCTTCTGAAATTTGAGCTTCCACAATCTCCTGGTTTTTTCTCGGCCTGCCCCTCCTCAGAGGCATTTTTTGCTAGGGAGAGGGGGCTCTTGTTGTTTTCCCTTCCTATGCAAATACCTCCATTTTATATTTTTCATGAATTGCTCTGGTCTTCTCTGTAGGTAAAGGAATATTTCCCTTTACGTCTACGGGAATGCCTGCTGCAGGTGAGAATGCATCCCAGTCCCTTTGGGGCTCGAACCTTATAGTTATGCTGCTCTATGCACATTTTCTTGTGCTCTGAGAGGTCATCATGGCGCGACCAAGGTGGATTTTGCACACAATGTATCCAACAAACGCACAGGATGGGAAATTTTTGATCACACTAGACTGGCAAGGGAAATTGAAATATAGTTTGAGGCCTAGTTCTATGACTGGAGAGAATGCCAAGCATCCAAGATTTATAAAAAATTGGACAGGAAAGGAAATCATGTTGGAGGACAGTGAATTCATGGCGACGAGATGTTCCAAATCAAGTTGCAGGTTTTTCATGGTGAATCCCCATGTGTAGGATACATGTGACAAGGCTTGTTGGTCATGCATGATACGAACGTCATGATTTTTCATTTCCTCAACCTTCATGATGAAGTGATAATAATTGTTGTACTTGCTGATGCGACCTCTATTACCCACTTGAATCAACCTAGGGCACGTAGAGACTGATTTCTTGATAGGACTCGACTTTCTTGGAAAAGACATAGCCGTACCTCTTATACAAGTTTTGAATCTGACATCCCTTCTTGTTTCCAAGGGCCAACCAGACACTTGCTGACCTCAAACTTATGTAGTTACATACCTGACTTCACATGTTCGGGCGCATGGGTCACAACGTGACTTTAAAACCGACTCTAATTTAGAAAGAAAAATGGTGGTGCTAACAATGAGGACTACCAAGTGGGGAAACCATGGTGGTCGTTATGACTTATGTGGGCACGCTGCTACAGTAATGGGCTTAGTTGGTTAGTGCATTGCCTTTAAGGATTTGCTAATGTTTAAAGCAACCACTCTTTCAACCCATAGGCAGATTATACCCAACCACATACATTTAAGATCCATATGCACCCAAGCACTACTTGACATAAATTTGTGATCACCAGTTCCTCCACAACTAATCTAATACCATATTTTATTTGATTAAAAAAGCGTTTTTACGTTTCTTTAAACTCATCATTACCACATCCCTACAAACACATGCTCCCAATGTCATCCATATAATAGATTTATTTTTCTAGCTCAGTGTACGAATTTCCCAGAATAATTTTGACATCTTAAATTACCCTTGATAGTTGTTTCTTAGACCCTACTACAAGCTAGCAAACAAAAAAACAAATGTACCAATGATGGATAACAATAACACTACTAATTAATTCATAATTAAGGTACATACTAACATCTTCATGCTAATTAAGTTATAGATTAATGTTGATGGACAATATTAACAGCCTTTGTACCTTTGGCTAAGCACCATTGATTTTGTTTTGATGAATCGTATTAACATCCTTTGTATCCCTTTGGATAAGAGACATCTTTGTTTAGTGCTCTCCTTAATCCTCAAGGAAGAGTGATCAATCTTAACTTGATATCAGATTCTAATTGAATATAGTTAACCTTAATTTTGTCAATCAAATCTTAGTTCATCATGGTTATTATGAATTTCATTCTCATAAGAAATAAAAAATAAAGGAATTACGTTCCAAATAAATCATACAAGACAGGATTTGATCCCACTTTATTTTTACAACACTTGTAATTCCTTGACAAATGGAAATCTATTATGCCGAAAGTTTCCATTTCTCAAGATGTTAAGTTGTCTTTGTCAAAATAACAATACATCTTATTAACCACTATTTTCGTAACCCTAACCCTATTTACAATTATTTTTTTTATAATAAATTATTCGCTCATGAAAAATATAAGAAATCATTAATTTCTCCGAAAGTAATGGGAGGGAAAGGAACAACACACTATATATATAAATAATATAACAATGTGTACAGTGAACAAGTCTCAAAATAGCGCAGATCATTATAAGGTAAGATAAATATTAATAATTAGAACATAGTCATCTTTCCACTCGTTAAATTATTTTAGTGATTATTAGAGTGAGCAAGAGAATAGATTTATCTCTTATAACGGATTGTCAATTTCATAACCGAGATACAATGTTTATGTCAAGATGGTCGAAGCTCAAGTGTCATCCTGCCCATTCCATCTCTTGTCCATTTGTAACATACCTAGCCAACCACAGGCCAGGGTATGCTACCTGCAAGCCCACCCTTGGAATTCTTTCTCATACTGATATCTTCTTTGTTCATTAAAGATGCATAAGATAAGAGAATTAAGGACATGCACAACAATATCCAACAAACATGCATGTTCTAAAGATTCAATTTACGATAATTAAATATACAACGGAAAAATATTCATACACAGATAATAATATCACAACATAGAGCACTTATATTTATGAAAGATGACACCAACTAGCTGCATACCAAGGAAGTTCCACCCAACCGTAGACACTACTGCTCCAAATCTCAACAACAACATCACCCCCGAGCCAGGGCTATGAATCCACAAGGACGGTTCCAGAGTGAACTTGGCTTCCCAAACCAGTTAGCTCTCAAGCGCTCACAGGATTCCCAGCACTCATAGCAATCCAAGTACCCAACTCTCTTCTACCTAGCTTGCACCACCCGAGAGAATGGACCTCCACCTTTCTCTGTCACGCAGTCCCTCAGGCAGTCCTTTTAGTGCAACTGGTCTAGAATCTCAATGCTAGAACTCTCAGAACTCGCAACTATGAGTCATGCTGGACACAAGCCATTGCATCTTAGACATGCAGGCCTCAAGGCAC
>JASDQU010417348.1:0-10273 GCA_032191745.1 Picea mariana
TAAGGTAATGATCAAGGTCGTTTTCTTTTGAATTGGATCTATTTGAAAAAGGATTGAATTATTTTTTTTTCCAAATTGACTATTTGTTATTTTGTTAAAGGTGTTATAGAAATCTCTTCGATTCGGGAAAGATATCTCTTGTCAAGAATGAATGGATTCAATCAAGTTAGTAAATTGAAGGATTTGTACAAGTCATAGATTAATACAGATTTTTGGTCACCACTTTTTTTTCATTGTAAATATTTAGGTAAGAATATGCTATATACTTGTGACTTTATGAATGAAATAGTCTCTTTCTCTGAGTGAACGGGTCTTATTTCACCAATCAGAGAGGAAGAGAGATTGTTGTGGATGTAAAAATTATTGAATAATTTCCCATATGTAATATTCTTCCTTTTGATATGGATCCCTTCCATATTAGAATGTAAGCTTCCTATAATTTGATCGAGGATGATGCAAATAATTAAAAAAATGGAGCTTATTTGCTTCGTGAAAATAAGTTCTCACTAAGATCTCAACTAATTGTGTCGATCATTGGATATCATTGAAAAATCAGTGTTATTGAATGATTCTATGTGATTCTTTTCATTATCTAATAATTCAATAATCAATGGATAAATCGGTATTTTGTTAAAAAAAATGGTGCAATTGTTCCTTCATCAATCAATAATTTTGATCTTTGTGAAAGATTATGGTCATCCAAAAGAAAGGGTTTTAATTTTTTTAAATGAATGATTAGAGAACAAATTGGATCCAAAAACTTATTTAATAGTCAATCATTAAGACTTTTGAGTTCATGAACATGAAAATCCATAATTTAAATGAAAATATCGAACTTAGAATTGAACTTCCAAATGATATTGAACATCGAATTTAAGATATTCACAATACTTTCATAAAGGGAAGAAAACTTTAAATAATCATTTTTGTTGGGACTGTAATATCCCAAGAGTTACACATTATTTTCATCACCCCTATGACCATTAATGATGTAAACCTATCCTTTGTCTTTAGAAGGATCAATTGCCTTAATCCCTGAAGAAGAATGAAGATGAAGTTTCCCAAAGAGACGAATATGATCTTTTCCTTTGTAGAAACCTTATAAACAAGGATCGTCGCACTTTGTTCAGTGTTAATGGTGCGACAATCTAGGATTATCGTAGGCTACACCACACTGGCCTGTGACGTCGTCACACTCTGCTCAATATTAGGGGTGCAATGATTTTTCGTACGAAGGAAAAAGAGAATCTTCTTGATCCTTCTAGAAGAGAAACTTAGAGGGTGAGTTGGTCTCCAATCAGTTTGGATCTGAGTCACATCCCTGATCTCATGAGATCATCCTAACCTCCTCATCCTATCCTTTTCAACTTATAAAAGGAGAGTATTTTTCATTGGGAAAGTTAGCTTGATTAGGTTTGTGTAATTTTTGTAGCTTGGAGTTTTTGGGCCTATGTTGGATTTGAGCTTTACTTTGTCAAGATAGATTGTGAATGAATTTTAAATATACAGTCTCAGAATCCGGGAAGAATAAGTGTGTTGGAAGAAAGGAACTATCTGAAGGGACATTATAACATCAAGGCATTGGTTGTATTCTCCTTTTCATATTTCTAATACAGTGATATATTTATTTCCCATAAAATTGTTCTTATTTTATTGTATGACTCCTTGATCACATACATAGGTTTTGTTGAGTACACATCGTTGCTTTCACTTCATTGGCTTATGTATTTTTACAGGTTCAACATCCCATAAGCCTTGGAATGGAGTGAGGATGACACTAGCGAGGAAAAATGACATTTAAAAGGTATGTCATTTATCTCTTGTTAGTTAGTATGATTGATAATTAAAACTTAGGGAAAGTTTTATATTATGTCTTGTTTTGTTCTAGTTTCAGAGTGAAACTAGGGAGATATATTTGTGTTTGAACTTATCGATTTTTCTGATAACAAAATTAGCGACCATACATGGGAACATATTCTTTTCCTAGTTTGTATTTCTTTCTTGCTCTAATTGCTTGGGTTTTGTTTTTTGAGTCACTTGGAGATCCAAATTGACTCTTTGACTATTAAACTTCACTGGAAAAAACTTATTGCTTTTTATTTTTTCCATTTTTTCCTTTGATCGTCGCACCCTGCTTTGAGGGACAGTACGACAATTTAGGATCGTCACACTCTTCCTTGGAGAGATAGTGTGAAGTCGTCATTCTATGGCCTTTTTTTCCTTGTGGTGATCTAGGATCATTCTCTTGTGGTGATTTTTTCATTAATCCTACATCTTGCGACGATTGGGAATTGTTTTTATCTTTTGGTGGTTTTACCTACCTAGATCTATGATAAGTGTTTGGGGTGATTTGTTGGGTTTGTTTACAGTGTGCTTGAAAGTCTTTGAATCTTCTTTTAACCATATTTCCTTTGTTTTAGCTTATTTTCTTTTGAAATATTTGATCTCTTGCTTTGAGTGTCTTTCAATTACAAAGCATTGTTTTTTCTTTAGAATTATTTAGTGAAAGAACACTTCTTTTTTCTAAAGAGTTCATGTTAAAATAAAAATTGTAGTTTGGGTTTCTTTTTTCTTGAAGAAGCGCGCTATTTCTTTTATTGTATCTTTGAAACATAAATTTTAATTTCTTGCTTTGCATTAGATTGGGGGCATCCTTGCATTTGAAGTAGAAAAATTGCATGGTTTTTGGCATTTTTTGGTCTTGAATCGTGTATTGGTGTACAACCTCGTTGGCTCATTTCTTGAAGATCTTGATATTGATGAGTTTAATAAAAATTTTGGACATTGTGAATCTAGGAATGATAAACGTTTTGTCCTTCTCGTAATATAGCTTTCATCGAAGTGAAATATTTGCATTCTCATTTATTTTCATTGCTTAGAGTCGGTCAAAACATCATTTAGTCCACGCGATTTTCCTCTTGAGTAAACAACATACTTAAAATAAAGCGCTTATAAAAATTGATTAGACATTTTTATACTTTTTGGTAAAAAACTTACATTATCTTAAGGTGTAGGGATTTGGAATAGGTTGAAATGATAAATTTACAAATATATCAAACAAACATAATATCTTGTGATAGGGAGAGTTAAATCCACTTGCTACATTTTTTCCTGGGAAGCCCTTATAACACAAGGGTCAATCACGAGGTCGCATTAGGGCCGACAGAGTTACTCACCCTATTTTGTTGGTCTTAGTGTATATATTGCGCATATTATTGGGGGTCACTTGAGAAGAAAATATTGTGCGGACCTTCTCAAGGCTATTTATGTCTTCAATACCCTGCCCTTGTGCGTGGATTAGACTGTCGACTGCTTCCCCAGGCATCATTGTTGTAATTGGTAACCTGAGTATCCTATCTCTTTAGAGTCTTTACACAAGCTGAATGTGGAGGGGCAAGTCTTCACGGTACCTGGAATCAGCGTTGGCCAAAATCACTCGAGATCCTTGGAGGGTATACCCACGATTATGTGTAAGAGCTTGCACCAGGGTTTAATTCCGTTAAGCAGGTATTGTAATATCCCTAGGCCGAAACCAATTGTAAATGTAAAATGAAAATGTACTTAAGTTGGTGAGATTTTTGATATCATTTTTGTATGCACATTTCATGGCATAGTGCATGCATGTACTGCACACTAAAATGACGAAGTATGCACATTCCAGGATACCACGCGTAGCAACTTAAGTGAATGCGATTTTGAGGCTAGGGAGCCTTTATGTATATGTTGTGTTTTATAGGCTAGTGAGCCAGTTATTATAAGCTAGGAGGCTTATGTTTTGATTAGGCCGGAGAGCCTATATGTTAAATGCCAGTGAACCTATTTTTGTATATGTCTCATCATTAATAGAAAATACATCGTTGTGCACATGCTGACCAAGATAAAAGAGTATGGGGGACTAAACTCCACTAGTTAGGCAAAGGGGGGGATACAAGTTAATAAAGAGGGATAATATAGGGAGCTTAAGACAAAAAGGAATATTATATTAATATTCCTTAAATCATAAAGTATGGAAAATTATTTTATCCTAAGTTCTAAGGATGGGTACAAGTGGGCCAAAGTAGCTACCAACATGACAAGTGTGAAGTTGGGAACATGCATACATATAGTATGGAATTAGTTCATTTTCTCATCTTCCAGTCATCCATTTAATCATTCCATGATTATTCAATCACCTACTTAGTTGTCCTCCGTACATTCCTGTCATAGTATCTGAACTTGTATCTATACCCATTCCTGTTTATGTACCTGGTTAGCTTGGGAGCTGGACCGAAGAAACGGGTTATCAAGCCCATGGGCTATTGAAGAGGCAAGTTGTTATCCCTATGAAAAATATCTCAAGGTGAGAGAATTGTTGTGAATTGATTTTCGAAGGTGCTAAAATACAACTACAAAGCTCTGAGACTTCTTGTCTGGCCTGTTGCTGAAGCTCGAAAAAGAAGTGAGGCAGTCGAGGGAATGTTGAGCAGAGAAGAGGCACACTTCCTAGGGTGGGATAGGAATGCGGGGAATGAGGGACTGTAGGATGTTAGTTTGAGTTGGCACTTGTGATGGAGTCTTTCATTTTGTTTATTATACATCATCCTAGTTAGGAATCCCTTTACCCGGGTGGAGTTTAGTCCCATCTCGGGGGTGACCCACTACTGAGAGTGATGAGCAGTGTAGTCTAAGGCTGGAAGGTTTGTGGAAGGTATGGACATAGTTGGTGATATTATTACCAAGATAAGTGTCAATTGTGTGATAAATTACATGCTGCATAATTATTTACGTGTTTATTTTTATAGGTTTATCATATGTGTGGTTTATAACTGTCTTTATATTTATGGGTATCACATATATATGTTGCATGTATATTTTTACTATTATTTCAGTATGAATCCGTGCATTTACTGAATGTATTTGTCTTTTAATGTTTTATATATAAAGTTCCACAAGATTTCTATGTGTATATGTTTTAATTGCATGCAATTCGAAAAATTTATGTGGAATAACTCAGTTGGATGTTGGGTATCTTAGAGTTTGGTATCAAAGAATGAAAGCATTTTATGAAGTAACATGGCCCAGCCTAGGTGGCAGGTCATGTTACAGGTAGTCAACATAACTTTTCCACTCTCTCTATCTCAATCACTTCTTACATTTTTCTTGCAACGTTGGATTTCATCACCAACTAGTGCGTTCATTGTGAGAAGGTTTTGCTTGTTTGCTTGCTTGCTTCCTAGACTTTTAGCGTGTGTTGTTTATTTTCCCTAGCATACTTTAGGCTGGATCTATGTTTAATGGCTTCGATTCCCGGAACAACCAATGAAGAAACCCCTACTCCAGGGGTCCTCCTTACATCGCTACTTTGAGCCTTCTAGGTCTCACGATTGGATTGTCGGTATGGTTCTTTTCCACTTAGGTAATCCTGCATGTAGTAAGTGCTTAGTTTGTAAGAACTTCCCCCCAAGAAAATCAACCTCATGTTGATCCTTCACCTTCTTCACTAGTAAGATCTTCTTCACCTTCTCCACTTGAAAGGTCTTTTTCCGTTTCATCTTCTTCTCTGAGTGAAAGCTCTAAAGCTAGTAACCCGATGGATAAGAAGAGGAATAAAAGGAAGAATAAGAAGAAGAAAAATAAACAAGGGTCCACGATTCCAACCAGACATGTTGGAAAAAAAATAGTTACTGTTACTCTTGTTGGGAGTGTTGATGATATCAAGATCACCCAAACAACCCGTAAACCCAAGTACACTTACATGATTTGCAAGGGTATCCACCTTATTAAAGATTGCCCTTGTCTATCCAAGGTTATAGAAGCATGGTCTACACACCCTCGCCAACATGTGTCTTCAACCTATGTACAACATGATAATGATCTCCGGTCAAGTAGTCATGATACCGTTGGGTGGAAGAAAAGTAGAGTCAAGTTCTCGTGTATGTTATGTGGAGGGAGTCATCAAAATCATCTTTTCCCGTATATGGAAAAATCCTCGAAATTACTGGAAGACATGACTATTTCCCAACCTCAACTTCTAGATGCTTATTGTAAACTTACTATGGAACCACCTGTAGTTGATGGAATGATCAATATGATCCCTTGATCAGTTAGTCTGGTTGATCATGTAGTCAGTATGGTCACGTCCTTAGTTGAACCAGTTGACAAAGTGGTCAATCCAATCCCATACTCAGTTTATCCCACTCTCTCATTAGAGAGTGAAACTCAAGGGGTCGATATGTTTCCATCCGTTGACCCCATTCTCCCCTTGGAGAATGAAACCCAAGTGGTTGATCTAATCTCATCATCAGTCGATCCTACTCTCCTGCTAGAAATTAACCCCAATACCGCCATGTTTTTCTCATTGATACAAACTCTACTGTGATGGGGGGAATTCCTCCTTCTCCCTTGGAACCCCCTCCAAGTAATGAGGCCATCCTTTTTTATTGGGGTGCACTAACTGGACCTCGTCTTCCCTCTCACATTCCTTTCAAGATTATAGTACAATTTTGTGGTTAGGATGTTCCTCAGACGCTGATAGGCGAAGGTGCATCCGTTAGTATTTTATTTTCTATTGCTTGGGAAGATTTGGGTTGTCCTCATATTGTGCCAGTTAAATAGAATATGTTAGCTTTTAATATAAGAAAAAATCACCCTTTAGGAGTCCTTCATTAGTTTTTCGTAACATTTGGAGGGAAAACTATCGTTATTGACATCATGGTAGTCCACGATCCCTTAGATTTCGATTTACTCCTTGGGAGAGATTATGTCTATGCCATGAAAGCTATCATGTCCACTCTTTTTCGTAAGATATATTTCCCTCATGATGGAAGATTTGTGATTATTGATCAACTCTTTATTGTTGGACCTGATTTGATTATCAACTCAATGAACTCCCTAAATGGTTCTTATATGCAGACAGTATCGCCCCCACCATAGGTTAATTATGTGGCATTATCTCCCATGCCTTCCACTGCTGATGAAGATGATCCTCTCAATGTAATATCAGTCTCTTATAAAATAGATCCAATATTTGACATGGTGATCTCTTCGATAGAGCTATTGGAGCCTAATATCCTTACCCCAGTTGCCGCCTTCGACATGTGTTCCTTCCATAGTGTGTTTCTTTTGTCCAGCGAATATCTCTTGGAAGACATGACCAATTTTTTTCCCTTGACATGGTTTCCTTCCAGAGTATTGTCCTCTTGGAAGACATGATCAACAAGAGAGCCTTGAGCATGGTTTTCTGATTTCAAGCTCATTAAAAAATGAAACCATCTTTGAGCATGATTTTCTGATTTCAAGATCGTTACAAAATGAAACCCTCTATGAGGATAGTTTTTTGTGTCTCTGTGGAAACCTCATTAAAAAAATGAAACAGAGCCTATGAACATAGTTCCCGTTTCTGTGTCAATCTCGTTAAAAAATGAAACAGAGGTCCGGGGATTGAACCTGAATTCTCAAGCAAAGTTCATGTTCCTGTGTCAAGCTCATTTAAAAAAGGAAATATTTTTTCCCCTCTTCGATTGATTCAAGTACTTCATTATGTATATTATTTGAATCTTCATTTCATCTTCCTATGCTGTCAAACACAACGAATCTTTGGGGGAAATGATTACAGCCTCTAGAGTTCATGCTGAAGTTAAGACACTAGCTTCTTAATATGGGGGCTAAGTACCAACCATCCATGGATTATGCATTGGGAAGTCACAAGCATAGTTATATTTTTTTCAAGCTTGTGTAAAAATGAAACCAGATCAAAGCATTGTTTTGTTTAGTTTTAAGATTGTATAAAAATAAAGTATATCCCAAGCATAGTTTGGTTTTGTTTTAAGCTTGCATAAAAATGAAAACAATCCCGAGCTCAGTCTTTGTTCTTTATCGTGCTCGTAAATACCTGAGAATGTAACCGAGTAAAATATTATTTCTTTTTTTGGACTCATAAAGGTTATACAAAAAATGAACACCCTTGAGTTCCCTTTAAGCTCTTTTCAAACTCTCTAAACATGAAAAGATTGTTGAGCGATCTTGTTCTTTTCATGCTCATTAAAGTATTTGAATAAAATTTCTATTGAGTGGTAGATTATCTCTTTTTCGGTCTCATCGGACTACTTTATGAAAAAGGACATTTTGGAGTTTTCTTTAAGTGTTTTTCAAACTCCCTAAACATGAAAAACCCTTGAGTTTTCTTTCTTTGGACTTAAAAAACAAACATCGAAAGGCCCATATGGGACCGAACCACTCCTTCCTAGGGTTCGTTAAAAATAATCTGAGGGACTCATTCAAAGGATGAGCTTACAATTCAAGAATATGTTATCCTCCTCAAGCTTGTGTAAAAATAAAGAGGTACTCACCAGAAATGGTGGGCTAAAAATTGGAAAAGAAATGTATCTAAAACTATATTCTATGGAAGAGTTTCTTTTGAACATGACACCCTTTCAATTGATTAGTGTCTAGGTTGGAAAATATTCTTGTCTTTTGATCATACTCCTTTATCTGATTACAATTTGGTCTCTAATCCTTTTGTTCAGTCAGTGTTGCCAAGACAATTTTTATGTCGTCAATATGTTCAAAGATAAATTCAACCTGGAAATCCTTCTATTGCGTCGACCATTTCTACAGTCCTTAAGCCTTTTATTGCATCAACCATCCCTGTGTCAGTCCTGAATCACTTGTTACTTTGATCTACAAATATTTTTACCCATTCCGTGTCATTGATGGGGGATACATTTGTTGATTTTTCAATAAGGAAGGTTAATCATGAAGTTTATTCCATTTTTAGAATTTCACTTAACCATAACCAATAATGTTCCAACAACCAAGATGAAAAAAAGAAACACCATGCACAAGAACACAAGAAGTATCCTGGGAAACCCTTCTCAACAAGGGAATAAAACCCAGACAAAATCCTTTATTATATTCTTCAAGAGAAAGACCTTCACCACCAATAAGACCTAGCACAGAAGAGGGTTCTCAAACCCTAGAAGACTAGCGCCCAAGAGAGGTGCACACTTTTCCCAAGAAGGTGTACTTGTTGAAATTTCCAAACTCACATGAAAGATATGTTTCCTCAATGGGGAATTTACCTTTACTTATACTAAAATGAACCTGTCAACATAAGTGTCTATTGGCACAATAGGGCCGACCTCTCTATCTCATAATATAATTAATATTGACCAGAGTAATTATCTTTTACATTAACTAACAATTAGATTAAGGTGGGGACGACCTGTACCCTTTACATTACAATTAGGGTTACAGGCAGGTCTAAATCTTGAACAATATAGAAATGGATATTGTACACCCACTGGTGCTCATCCACTAGGGGAAAATCCATAGGGATGTCCATATCTTTGGCTCATTGCATTACATAGAAGAACCACTTATTCACCAGTGCTCATCCACTAGGATCACGTTCACCTATGCTCATCCACAGGCACATCCACTCAACAAATCTTCTTTCCCATTGAATTACACAGGAGAGTCATATGGAGTTTCTCATCAACTCTCCTGCTCAGAGGAGGTTAATACATCATCTTCATTTCTGTTCTCATGACGATGCACCCAACACTTTTGGATTTCACACGTTCACCTTATGCTCAGCCATAGGCACGTCCAACTCAACATATATCATTTCTCAATGCGTTACATAGGAGAATCATCTAGATTTCTTCTCAACTCTCTGTAAGGACGAGGCCATTTCTATGTTCCATCTCTGTCTCAGATAGGAACCACACACCCCTCTCAGGGGATTTCTCTCAGGTTTGTAAGCTGGAGAATATCTCACATAACTGCAATCATCAACAACATTAAGGCCCTCCCGTGACGAGTCTTTTCCTGTCAAATTCAACTCATTATCCAGGAATTAGACTTAGAAACTAATCAGTACCTTGGAACTTGCATGCATCAATGGTAGGTTTCCTCTCTTTCGACAATGGGTTTTCATTATTGACCCCTGATCAGGAGATTCTGTCGAGTGTTCGACTTCAGCTCATAACTTCACGCCCGTTGCATTGTACTAGTGTACCTTGGGATTCATTGACATTAATGGTGATTTCCCTCGCACTTGTTAACGGTATTCATAAATGAACAGTAATCAAGTGGTTTCTACCATGTTCAACTTCAACACATGTATTCGCATGGTTAGATTCATACTATAGAGTAGTGGAGATGAAGGCCCTGAATATTTTCTGATAGATTCAAGTTGCGTTGGAGTATATTTAGATTGTACTATTGCATCGATCCAAAGTGTATGTCTCATACCTATGTTCAAATTTGAGTCTTTAACACATAGATCCAC
>JASDQU010417349.1:0-10273 GCA_032191745.1 Picea mariana
CTATCATCCCAGAGAGTTTCAGATGATTCAGAGGCCTTATTCATCTAGGCCGAATTATTGACCATATTCAGGGTTTCAGGAGGGTCGTACCAATTTAGGGTTTCAACAATTGGAGGAGGAGGCATCAGTGTTTGGGCTCCATACTTCAAGAGGAGGTTACTATTGCCCTGATCTATCACTTGGTGGAGTTTGGCAGTGTTTTGGGAGTCTTCTTCTTCAGGAGGGTTGAACCCTTGGTCTTCACAATATTCAGCAGGACGTATCAACAGCTTGAGGGTTAGGCCAAACCTTAGTTTTTGTATTGGAGCGTTCATCTTGTATTGCAGCATTTGGGAGGCTTACTTGTATTTCCAAGAGAATTTTGTATGCAACTCATATTCTTGTCTTGAAGCCATCTGAAGCTATTCCAGATCTGTTTCTATATTGTATCAAGTGCTTGCTTTCTTATAATAAAAGTTCAGATCTTGTTTGTGGTTCCATATCTTGTGTATTGTTGAGATCTTTATGTGTTACAATGCATCTTGAATAAACCGTGGTTGAATAATTGAAATAAACCCTAAGGTCGAAATGTCAGTGGCCAACCTACATACACAGCAGTAAACAGTTGAATCAGGGGTAAGTTAGTGTTCCTAAGCAAAAAAAATGGCTTGGGAACATTACAGTTAGGGAAAGACAAGGAAAATTGTGATTGTTCCAGTACTGCTATGATTGTTGGTCCTAGGGCCCTTAGAGCTCAAAAATACCTCGCTCGGGTTAGGAATTGATTGTGGCAACCCTAAATATTAGGGGGGTGGAGGGCTCTGCGAAGTTTGTAGCCCTAAAAAGGTTCCTAGAGGAAACAAAACCGAATGTATTATTTATCCAAGAAACTATGGTATGTGTATCAAAAGCTAGAGAAATGTTCGTGAAGCTACTACCAAACTGGTATTTTTGTGGAGTGGACTCAACAGGTCTGTCAGGGGGGCTTTTGTCACCCTGGGACCCAAGAAAAGCTAATTTCTGTGCTTATTTGACCAGGTGTGACCAACCCATGTTCATATGGCAACAAGACTAATAAGTACATCCATTATCATGTTGCCTTTCTGCAAACATTATTTCTTCTACCTCTTTGTTTCAGTTTGATGCAATCTTTTGTTAAGTTATGATCTCAATACTGTGTCTTTGCTATGCAGTGTTAACTAAAATGAGATTGATCTGGATGAATTTGAAGATGCTGAGTGTTAGACCAAATATCTAAATTTCTAAACTTTGTGTCCCTCACCAAATTTTTTTGTCAAGTTGCGCTAGCTTTAAATCCTTGTGTCGCATGGCGTAATATTTTTAGCCGCATTAAACCTCTACACCTTTCGCCATTTTCGCCAAGCTTCTCTACTGTCAAAATCTCAAATCCTTGCTTCACATTTGTCAAAATCGGAAATCTTTACATGAAGAGTTTGTCGAGACCTCCTATCTCTCTTTGCTCGCAATTCCTCGATCTTTGAAAAGGGTCTTAAAAACACCAAGTTGCCTTTGTTACATTAAACCAAGCTACAGTGATTTGTTATATATAAAATTATATATAAATTGTATTGTTTTAAAATTATTTTATATAATTTTAAAATAAATAATACTTTATACTTTATTTTAAAAGTTTGGTAAATAAATAAATAAATAACTTATTTCATTTTTATGCAAAAATATTCTTTTATATATATAAAATTATATATAAATTGTGTTGTTTTAAAGTTATTTTATATAATTGTAAAATAATACTTTATACGCTATTTTAAAAGTTTGGTAAAAAAATAAAAGGCTTATTTCATTTTTATGCAAAAATATTGGGCCAATAACCTCAGAGGCCCAATCCCTAATTAAGATTCAAGCACAAACGTATGGACTAGATACGATACAATGGACTTCATAAGCTATCATAGTACAACCCTAACTAAGCTCATAGTAATGTACATATCACATATCCTATCATGTTTCCATGGTAAAGTGTTTCCATTTCCATATGTAACTTATATCACGGTTGTAACGTAAAGACATAGTACAAACATCCCAGGATTCAAGTATCTCGATATTATGAATAGTATGATCACCGTTGTTCTAACCCTTATGACATATTGATTACACTATCACTATGCTCATATTCCTGGAGAATTAACTATGATAAGCTGAACAAACTGTGATGTAAGAACATGTAGTTACAACACATATTCAAACAAGAGTTGAATATCACTCTATTCCAAGCTGTTATTTGATTTCTTATGGTTACATGTTGAACTATGAGTACCAATCTAACTATCAATAAGGTTATGGTATTGATTCTAATGTACTAGTAAGCTTCCATAATAATTACATATCTATAGTATTAAAACAATATGCTATATAAACATATGTAAACAGTGTATCACAAGCACTCTTAGCTTGTACTAGTAATACACTTCATGATTGATTAGGCTCATACTTAAACTATTCTAATAAAAGGGAATAGTTGAATGTCACTACAAACTGGTCTCTATAAGTAACAGTGACATTACCATCATTAAGCTTTATAAATATGCTAATCTCTGTAATAGCTTGATACCAAAACACTATGTTGAAGATTAGTGATAAGCTCTAATACAATGTTACAAGCAGTTATGGTTATGCTTGATGTATACTGACCTATAAGCAATGGAATACAACTAGTTCCATATTCAATGACGTGATATGTTGGAGTTACATGCTATCTCGGGATAATCACTAGTAATACCATATATGTTAGATAAGGAAGAGCTTACTACGATGTGTGCTATACATACTTGCTTTGCCTTGTACTAATATGAGTCATATAAACTATAAAAACTAAGCTAATATCCATAATAACTCTACTTGTTTAAGTCGTTGAGTAGTCATTACTGAGAAAGCTTAGATTAGCTCATAATTCCTTTATAAGGTCTTTTCTAGTGTTGTAAAGAAGAGTAAAAAGAAGGTTTGAGAATTAATCCTCTTGGTCTTGTAATAAGGAGTTTGTGNCTCTAAACCTCTGGTAGAATGATATTTCCTGTAGGTTAGGGTGTAATGATCTATCCGACCTACGCTTCATAGAATATCGACTAAAAGGAAAGGGGAGGCGACTAGGACCCTATGCAAACTTTCTTCCTTCCCCAACAACATAAATAGAACTTCTTTCCTTCTCCAACAATATAACATAAATAGAACTTCTTTCCTTCTCCAACAATATAAATAGAATAGAGGTGGGTAGATTTTTAATTCAAATCCTTTTGCACCAGGAAAACCTTATAAAGCACGAGCCAAACACCTGCAACACAACACAACACAAGTCAGCCGCCGAGACCACAACACAAGTCAGCTGCCGAGACCGACGGGCGCAATCCCTAATTAAAGGATCGAGCCAAACACTTGCAACACAACACAAGTCAACCGAGACCGAGCGCCCAAGCACCAGGTCACATGGAGGAGGAGCTAAAGAGGGGCCCCAAAAGGGGTTCACTACTCGTTGAGATAATCATGGAATGGTGTTGTATATAAACGCCATATTTTTGTTTACACTGATGATGTGGGATAATTCCCATGGGTTTAAAATATAAATAAAATGCAGTGCTAATGCACCATCTGTCCAAACAACCACAACACCAAATGCAGCCATCCCACAAGCCAGCGCTGGTGACCAAGCACTATGGCCACAAGGCAAGAGGAAGAGAGTCTACAAAGGCACTATGGCCACAAGGCAAGAGGAGGAGAGTCTACAAAGGGTGTCGTGCATGCTCTACGCGTCGACTAAGTTCATTGGCGCCTAGTCGTAAGAGGTTCAGAACAACCTGTTAAGAAGTGTTTGAGGGATTCCAAGATATGGGAGGACCTATCCGTATCCCCAAAGTACAACAAGTGTTGCAGGATTTCTTAAATGGAAAGGAGCTCTGTAAGAGTATCAACTCTGGTGAAGCTTTTTCTTATGACGCTACAGTCAAAGCTGCAATTCTCAGTGGAGAAAGTAATGAAGAGGTCCACGACCTTGTGCTTATGATGTTACGCCAGGACCTTGTGCTTCTGACGTTGCGCCACTGTCACTGCAACTGGAAGCTGCTGGAGGAGTGATGACTGTTTTTTTTGTTGTTGTTGCAGAACATCATCCGACCATCCATATTTCACTCAGATCAACGCAAGTCGGATACTTTGGGTCTTCAAACATCCCCGATGTTTAACCTTTCACTAATTTCCATCTTGCTCACCGTTCTGAGCCCTAGGTTCCACTTCCAGAGATTTGACCACCGGGCGATTTCAAATTGCCACTTCTCATTTTGCCCGAAGCCCGAAGTTGGCCTTGTAAGGCAGAATCCCTTCGATCCTAAGAATCCCCAATGTAGTGCCCGGAACCGGAGCTTCGGTAAGCTGGGTAACCTTCCCTCCAACGTGCTTCCCAATCGCATTAATCAAAGTCGATTTGCCCACATTCTTCGCACCGATCACCCACACATTCCCTCGAGGACCGACAAGCTACTTGATATGCTCGGCCAAGTTCTTAATCCCCCAGCCTTTGTGGGAACTGACAAGATGGACTCCGTGTAACTTTTCCGCCCCACCGAACCTGGACTGCCGACGAACCCAATTCTCTAACCTCTGTGGCGTAACCTGGGTAGGAAGAAGATCGAGCTTCGTGGCAACAAGCACTAAACGGGGAACGTTCCCGCACTTGCCTTCCTTCCAGACATGAGCCCCTTCTTCCATCACATGCGATACCAGCACCGCCACGCGCCGAGGAAAAAACCCATCAATGTCCACAGTATCGACCACCATCACCACAGTCGATCTACTGCCGGTTGTTTTCATCAATCTGGCTCTCACTGTAACTTCAAAATCAAAATCTGGCAGCAAATCCTCTACGCTCTCGTCCTCCACTTTCCCATAGTTGCGCAAGGAATGGCACCGGGCGCAAACCACCAGCGTTTCGACTTTCTTTAGGTTTTCATTCTTTTTACCCACTCGAGACAAATTGGGGCCCGGTTCAGATTCCTGGACCTTAATCTGATTACTAATTTCTCCTTCATCGTCTGGATTCAGCCAGATTTCATCTCCTAAATTCTCCCCTTTGACATCCACCCACACTCTTGTCTTTTTAACTTTCTCTGAGGGTTTTGTGAAGAATCCAGGCACCTTCGGCTGCTCATTCTGCATGTAAACTCCACATCCCGGGCAGACTAAACGCTCGGAATCGCTTTCGCGACCCTCGCTTCGACCCCATGGCGGAGGTTTTTACAGTTGGGTTCCCAAACTAATGTTTTCGGGAGGTTTTGTTGATGATATAAGATCTTTAATAGCAGATGCATCAGAGGAAATACATCGTATTATTCGAGATTGGCAGACGGAAAAGATGTCATACCTTGAGTTCTTGTGAATACCCGCGGCCTCTGTATTGACAACTCCTTTTTTCTTCAAATGAGGACAATAAGCTAATGATATTGATGTTGGAAAACATTTTCTGGTCCGAAATGCAGCCAACAGCTTACCGTTAAGCTTTGCAACATGGCCGTCTGTCAGGGGTTGATATTACAGGATCGGGAATTGCTACCATGGCAGGAGGATTTTCAAGAGTTAGGGTTTAAGGCATTTCTGTACTCCAGCTTTCTGTACTCTGGCCTGTGGTATACTACACTGTTGCGTTGTCCCCTTGCCCAATAACGTCGATGAAATTATCAGTTGCAGCATTGATCTCTTGAATGCTGAACCAAATTGCCTTGGTGTTGGGTTTCTAGGAAAACTTCAGAAGTTCCTCGTTTCGCCTCACAAATCCCTGTGCATTGGCCTTACGATTCCTATCCCTTATCCATAGACGGTAGAGAATCCTGATAGCGAAGGAAAGATCAAGAGGCTTGTAGCAGTGCTCATGACACGGTCGACCAAAACTCGGCCGCGTGAGAAAGGGCATGAGGGCCAAATTCATTAACCACTTCGGTCTTTAGAGATTTTTACTGAATTTGGTAAGTTGTTACGTATCTTGAAGCTTTATCCTAAGTAGAAACGTGGCAGAGTCCCATAAGCTGACAGACGACGAAACTTGGAGAAGAACCTGCCCTAGAGGATCGCCTTGACAAAAAGTGTTATGGGTATTTTCTATTTTATTACGTCGAAAGGCGTACATTTATTGACAATGGACATATTTAAGTATGGACAAGATTAAATATTGATGGAATATTCTTAGTCGTCCCAATAAATCAATGGTTGTGATTTCAACCACTAACTTCCTCACTATTATAAAGACATCCGTTTACATGTTTAATTTTTTACTTTTACTTGATTATATTTAAAATTTACTAAAGTGACTCATTTTCCAGACCAACCTAAGCGGCCTGAACAAGATTCTCGATGACGGGAATCCGAGGGGCAGAGCGGCTAGCTCCTCGACTGTTATTTCGCGGTCCCGCTATTTACAAGGGCGCAAGAAAAAATAGTAGCTGAAACACACAAGAAATAAGAGTTTGCAGCTGTGCAGAAATAAATCGCTGAAACACACATCTCTGCAGCTGTGCTTTGCAGCTGTGTAAATTAGGATTCATCAATGAAAACAATAAAAACCTTTCGACATTCATCAACCACAAACACCGAGTTTGAGGCTGTGCTAGTTTATTAACTACTCAAACCATATGCACCAAATATTTTTATGTGAAAAACATTTATTAACATATACACCAAATATTTTTATGCTAAAAACATTTATTAACTACCCACAAATATTTTTATGCTAAAAACATTTATTAACTACCCAAACCATATGCACCAAATATTTTTATGCCAAGCATCAAGTCACATGCAACACAGACATGTAGGTGTTGAACTATATAAAAGCTTGTGAAGTTTTATTTCTTGCTCATATGGGATATATCATATGAGTAAAAATATCAAACACCTATGATTAAGTGTCGAGTGTCAAGGGATGCAAGACATATGAAGTCAAGATATCAACAGTTTTCGTGCTATTTTTCACTTAAAATGACATTGGTTGTAAATGGGTGATTCATGGGCATTCTAAGTGTAGATATGTCAATGGTGAGGATAATCAATTTATTGGGAAAAAAATCTGCATATGCATTGACCCAGGGTCTTAAGGTGATTGCATGTATAGGAGAAAAGCTAGAAGAATGTGAAGCAGGAAAGGTTTTTGATGTCTGTTATGAACAAAAAAAAAAGACATTTGTCGATAATGTGCCTAGCTGGACGATGTGGTTATTACATATAAACCTGTCTGCGCCATTCATACAGGCAAAGTGGCTTCTCCTCAGCAGGAAGTTCATGTAGCAGTGTGTGAGTGATTAAGTAAGAATGTTTTTGCTAAAATTGCATCTCAAACTCGTGTTATTTATGGAGGTTCTGTAAATGGAGGTGCTATAACCAGTCAACCCAACAACAGTGCATAGGAAAACGAAGAAAAATTGAAAATTTGTAATAGAGATGTCCGCCCAAGTTCTGCCAATGTATCATATGAGCGTCCATATCAAATGAAAATCAATGCCAGTTGGGTACTTCAGGCCTTCCAACTTGCGCAAAGTTTAAACACACCCTAATAGGCCCAAAGTCAAGGTTCCTTGCACTAATTTCCATCTTGCTCACCGTTCCGAAGCTAGGTTACACTTCGAGAGATTTTACCACTGGGTGATTTCAAATTGCGACTTTTCATTTCACCCAAAGTCCGAAGCCCGAAGTCAAGGTTCCCTGGGTAAAAATTCCTCTTGGTTATATTCGCTTATTTGGAGAGCTATTTGTTGTTAAAGGTTGTCAAGATGATTATTGTGTTTTGGTTATGGATATACTGGTGTGTTTGGAATATTTCTGGTCAAGATGTCGACAAAGATGGTGGCGTTGCATTGTTGTTAAAACTATTTCCATATTCGAAGATGGTGGCATGGAATTGCATTCCCGCTTTTTGTATATTTTGATTCTCATGAATAAAAAATACACAGATTTTTCCTTCGCAAAAAAAGTTCAGATCAAATTGTCTACTATTGAAGAAAACGTGAATTCTTCAAAGTCTGGCTGCAACCTACTTGGGTATGATTCCATCACAGAAGATGATTCGGAGAGCATGGCCTTTCCGATGGAAAATATTAATCTAGTTGAAACAAAGCATGGATTTTCCGATGGAAAAAACAACCTTGATATACAAAATTTCAAAATGGCCATGGGCCTGGAGAAAAACTACAACATTACATATGTCCCAGCTACTCTTAAAACTTTTCCAATACACCTCAAAACTGCTACAAGTTTTCCAAGGGTAGATTTCTACATAGGAGTATAACAAAAAAGAGATTTTACATTTCATAAGTCTAATCTTAATTAAGTTTGAGATCCGTTTCCACCTCGCCAGGAGTAGCTTCCAAAACTTCATGCACATGTTGGGGTAGAGGAGGTTGAATTACTTCGTAGGACACAAATGATCCTCCTGATGCCAAAGGCCACTACTGAACATGAGATTTAGTGGGATGATGTTGTACTTGTCGGTGAAGAGACAAAAGCTGGGCTGAATGGATATTAACTGCATGGAGAATCAGAGACAACGCCTCATTTTTCTTAGCCTCACATTCTTGCAATTGGAGAGATAATTGGGCATTTGAGTTTCTCAAAGCCTCCATTTCTGATTGTTGTGAGTGTATTTTCTCCTGCAACCTCTCCAATTTACATTCAGTGTAGTCGCATGGAGTACTACTTTGCTGCCACATTATTAGGACGAATGAAATCCAGAGCGGATGATGCCAGAGCCAGGAAGACTGGAATAGACCCGAGAGATCGATGTTGTGTCTGGGATGCCAGTGTGTCCATAATTTAAATACCTCTCAGGAACTTCCCAAAATTGAATCATGAAGCAAGCTCGACATCAGATCCCAACAAAGAAAGGACATCTCCAAATGATTAAATGATGATTTGGTAAACAGCTTTAATGCCAAGGCCAACCGAAGAAATGTAGATGCCATATGAATGTCGACTCTCACGAAGCTGGGGGGGATGAATATTTGTAGAGGATATTTAATTGAAGGTGAATTCCCACATGGTTGCATCATTTTGTATGAGGTTGATGTAATAAATAATAGGTAACCATGAAATTGCATGTGTGATGGGAGAGTGTTGCCTCATGTTACTGGTACGGGGAGGCTTCTTAGTGCATTGTGAATCTAGATGACATTAGCATCTTCATATCTGAAGGGAGGTGGGGTCACATCCCCACCCTCCCTTTTAACATCTGCATAAATTTATTTAAACTTAAGATTTTTGTAACACACCCATGGTGGGGGCATCAAAATGTCGCTCTTCTTAGGAGAATCAAAACCCCCATTCGGGGTTTCAATTCCATTCTGCTTTTCCAGAGCTTTCCAACCATGGTCTCCATGCTCTGAATCGAGCTCAGAGTTGGCATGTATCCTCTCCCAAGTTCTTTGGGTTATTCCATCCATCTATACTTGCATATGACCACGGGCTATTGTTGGTGGGATAAACACCCTACGGACTAGCAAATTAGGGTCGGACTTGCATGCAGATTTGACCGAATAGAAACTACTTTTTTACCTACATCCCAAGATTTAAATCCCTCTTTCATAGTAAATGCATGGAAAAGGGCCACCTACCTTACTACTGGCATTTGATGTAGATCCTCCATTGTGCTTGACTACTTGCTTGTGCTGCTCCTTCCAAAGATGACCTGCACTCAAGACAAACAACAACTATGCATGCATGCTACTTCTATACTCAAGGGTTAGAAATCAAGCATAAATTAATCAAACCATAGACAATTCATGAATTGGAACGGGAAAAAAATTCTTTTTATTACGTAAAGTGAATCAACTTACAAAAGATGAGATCGGCCACTACTCCTTGAACTTGATCCTGGGCTCCTCTTCTTCTGTCCTTCAACTGCTTTGCGTTAAATCTCCTTTGGCATGAGGAAAGGATAAAGGGTTGGGACAATGGATTACATAAATGGGTAGAGTTTCTTTGCTATATTTTTTCCTCCTCCAAATGGTACCCCTACCCCTTCTTTTATATGCTAGAAGGAGCTAGGGTTTTGGACGAACCCTCGGCCATGCATGGCCGAGAGTTTCAGTTAACTGACCCATAGCCTTTTGTTCCATCGGAAACTTTCCTTTTTTCATGCTTTATTAGGTACACGCAGGCTATTGTGAGTCAGCTAGCGTGTACACGCGTGCAGTAATGGGTTAGGGTGCGTGGGCCTTGACACAATAGGATTTTCAAAGAGTTGTTTAGCAGAGTTTTGGAAAAGAAGGGATATGAGTTGGCCTAATGC
>JASDQU010417350.1:0-10273 GCA_032191745.1 Picea mariana
TGGTTGGAGGCACTTGTTAGTAGTATTGTTGACACATGGTTTATGGATGATGTAGCATACTTGTATTGGTATATTATTAGAGTAACATATTGATCTTGGTGATGATTATGAGTTGTTGTGATATGCTTTGTTGATGCACATCTTGGTGATATTGTGTTTATGGTTGAGAGTAGTCTTGGTGATTGATCTTGGTGAGTAGATCTGATTTGGTAGATAATATTGATGAGACATGTTGTTGTGATAGGTTGTTTGGATAGGTTGTTGTGACTAGTTATTTGTATAGGTTTGGTGCATGGTTGATGCACTTGTTTATGGTACAAATTGAGGTATAGGTTGATGCATGGTACATGTTGGTACATGTTGTTATAGGTTTTTTGGTGCAGGTTGATTGGTATATGTTTACATCAATATATCTCACAGTGATAGTGTGACAGTGGTTCCATCATTCTACTTATATTTTAGGGTGGTTGGATGGGGCAAGGATAGGTGGTTGTATTCACCTTCCAGTTTTAGCTGAAGAACATAGGGGGTTGTAGCCTCCTTCTTGTTGTAGCCAAAGAATTGGGGAGTTGGATCTTCCCTCAGGTTGTAGCTTGAGAAACTAGGGGGTTGGAGCCTCCTTCGAGCTGTAGCTAGATAATTGGAAGTTGGTTCTTCCTTGAATGTAATTATTGACATATAAGAAAATCATTTTGTGGTTTTCTCCCGCATTGGGTTTCCACGTAAATATTGGTGAACTGTGCATTGTGTGGATGTGTTTTTTATTGTTTATTATGCACTGATAAATGTTAATGCTTATGATACAGTAATATATTGATGATGAACAAATTAACATGGTTGAATAATTAAAAGAATATACTTTGTGGTTTAAAGGATTAATAATTGGTATAATTGCTCATTACTAATTCACCGCCCCTCTCACTAATCCAACAATATCACCCCTCTGCTAGAAAGAGATGTGTGCTAGGTCAACAAGAAGAAGAAAACCAATAGAGAGTTCAAGATGACAACTGATCTTAGTGGTTATGACATGGATGGAGTCATGTTGGATATGGGTTTTGACATGAACATCCTGCCAAAGAAGTCATGGAAATTGATGGGTAGACCGAACTTGGTTTGGTTTCCCATTTAGTTGTGGTTATCAAAACAGTATAGGATCTATCCTATAGACTGATTGGAGAAAGTTGAGGTGAACATAGAAGGGGTCAAGAAAAAGGTCGAATTTGAACTCATAGATATTATGGACAATTCTGATCCCTACCTTGCACTACTTGGCATTGATTTGGCCTTTGAAAGCAATATTGTGTTGAATCTGAAGAAGAAACAAATGTCATTTGAAACTAACACCTTATGCATAATTGCACCATTGGATCCTTATGAAGGGGATATATACAATGAGTCAGTGGATGAGGATTAGTGGATCTGTGTTATTGAAAATATTTGGAAGATCACATGTGTCAATGTCTTTAATTGTGTTGTTAAAGCATCCAATACATCAATTATCAACCTGAGGTAAGTATTTTATTGCAATTTTATCATGTAATGTATATGCAGGCAACAACCCTCAACTAAAACTATCTTAAAACCTAAAGGAAAAAAAAATTACCAATCAAGTTGCAATGAAAACAAGCTACTGCTAAGTAACCCCTACTTATATAGATGAAAAGTACATTGTTGTAAATTGAATCAAAACCACTCTTACTGGAAAGGGAATTAATTACTTAAAAGGGAACAATCCTCACTTTTTCTGAAATAGAGACAATTCCTCTACCTTTCTAATGTAAAATGAAATGTTGCATCTAAATCTCAATTAAATTGAAAACTTGTTGTCAATCAATCGAAACCTTACACATTGACTGTAATAAAAAGAAGAATAGATTCTCACTGCTGTAAATAAAATCAATTCACTCTTGCATTGAAATAAGAAACCCACTTCTTGGAAAGGAAATCAATCCAATATTTCATCGAAAGAAGAAACACACTTGTTGGAAATGAAGAGAAAACAAACCGTTGAAAATGAAATCAATCCACTATGAATTGCGATAAAACACACACTTGCTGGAAATGAAGAGAAAACACATTGTCGAAAACAAATCACCTACTGAAGAAATACAAATAAATCATGTTGCTGAAGATAAGAAAAAAAAACTTGTACTTATGAATAACTCTCAACAACGTCTATGGATTGCCGGATTCATAAATTTCATCAATAGTAGAAATAATAATTCTAGAGATAAAAAATGAAACTAGATTACACATGAGTTACAACACTTCGGATCTGCACCAAAACATAAATCTAAATAACAATAATAGTAAAGACAATCCAAGAAAAATAAATGAGGTACAACGACCTAGTATATAGTGGAACAACCCTTCTAAATAGGAGGGTCATTCCTCCTTAGTGGGGGATGAAAAATCTACAGGAACTCCAACTTAATTGCACACAAGATAGAACCACAAACTTGCCAAATATTTATTACTCAAAATCAGGAGGTGCAGATAGAAATGTTATTCTTCATCAACCAAACTGATTGTTCTCTTTCCCAAAACCAAACCAACTCGAGAGCACATATGCTCTATCTCTTAAAAATCTCCCTTATCTACCTAATCTTGGAATATTACAATTACGAATAGTCTTGAGAATATTTTGATTCTCAAGTTTTTCAATGTTATATTAATCAAGAAAATACAATATTTCTTGTAACCGATTACATCTACATAATTACTTGATTACAATTTTTTCCCGCTGAGATGTCCTATTATTCAGGTTGACGAACAACTCATGACATATAATAATTGTGACTTAAGAATAACCATGTCACCAAAGGGGAGAAATCATTGCCACGATCATTCATGGGTCAACGAACTAATCAATATCAACATAACGAGATATGAATAACATCGACATTGTTAAGAGCAACATCAACCCGGAGTAGAAACACCTCAGAGTAGCAACATATTGGAGTAGCTACACCTCACAGTAAAAAAATCTTGAAGTAGTAGCACCTAAGGGTAACAACACTCATGAAATAACAACATATATAGAGTAACAACATCTTGGAGTATCGACACCTCAGAGTATCAACAACTTGAGGTGGTAGTACCTGTATCAATTTATTCTTCTACAAGGTTCTTAACAATTTATTAGTAATCACCCAAAACAAACATAATCCTTCCCATAATGTAAGCAAAACTTAAAGAATCAAGGCATCAATTGGACTTAGCATACCGAGATCAAAAGGGAAAGATTTTGGGCTATAATGGATATGAAAGAAAATGAATAATAGAGGAAGGATAGAGAATAATAACAAATTAGTGGCAAAAAGAGTGTCAATTCCTAAACTCAACAACAAGGTGTAGATAATAGTATGTCAATCCCACAGTGGATGGGGAACAAAGCTGGAGGAGTGTAAAATATTATGATATTGATTCAAAAGACACCATACAAAGGTGGAAGAACAAGCTCTTTGAAGTCTCGATGAGGCGATGCATGCATATTACGACTAGATTACGGAAGAAGAATTTGGATCTTACCGATTCGATGGGTCGAATTTTGTGGATGCATTTATTTCATGGATACAAAAAATTCTAAAACACCACTGGATATGTGTCAACAATATAGTGCTAGTAGGAATACTTGTGCAATGGTGGGTATCACATCAAGGCCCTTCCCATGAATGGTTATTTGTAGAATATTCATTGACGGAAAGATTCAGACTAGATGTAGATATTTGTCGATACAGATGCTCATGTGAAAATCGATGGATAACCAAGCAGTAGTGTGGGGTGCATAGATGATATCTAAAGGCTTAATGTGTCCTGTCAAGAGAGTACTTTGTACCCCTAGTCCCTTGATTCCCTACTAGGAATATAAGAGATCCACATGCATGAAGGATGGAAATGGATACTCCATCTATGGTTACTAAAGAAATGTTCCCTACATTTCTTTTCACCAACCCCATTGAGAAAACAAATGAGTTGGGAATAACTGCAAAATATCTAGTTTATGAGTAACTACTACCAGAACTAGTCAAGCCTAGTCCAGTGCCTGCATGGAAAAGGATTACTAGTTGGGCCTATATGCGGAAACATTGTGACCCACTAGGGCTCGCTACAACTAATTAATCCAAGAAATAACTGAGACAGGGGTATGTAGGAACATGCATGGCGCCCTCAAAGAATATGACTGACATGAAGTTATCTAAGTCATCATCAATTCAATAAGATATGACGGTGGAAAAAAACTTGTGATAGTAATGGTTGAAATGACAAGTAGTTACACTGCGTCAACTTCAGCGCATTGTGGGAATATGGGATCATTAATGCTACTAAAAAGAGGACAATTTTCTTGATTGAGAATAAAGTAGGAGTTGATTTCAGGTACTAGTGGAAAGCTTGACATTAAAGTTACAATGACTAATCGTCCTCCAACATGACGAATTCAACAACTAGGATGGAACATGGTACTGACCAACTCAAGGAAAGGATGAGACAAAAACTCCACATTCAAGGAAAGGCAGGTGTCATTATGGTTTCATTATCTTAAGGGAGAGTGGAGTATTTCACCTCCTTACTTCTCCACCAAATTTAGTCAGTGTTGTTTCATTCCTCACTTAGCAAGGTGTTCGTGCAAAAAATTGTATAACCCTGTCAACTATTCTAGGGATGAATCATTTTTCTCTTGTTGAATTCTGGACTAGTCATCACCATATCTGGTATGGCATCCTCAAGAAAACCACGCAAATGACAAAAGTATAAAGCCATGAAGGAACAATAGATTCTTGATCTCGTGCTAACATGTGGTGTATAATTTGATGTGTTCATGTTTGGGAAGGTTCCCCCATTGAAATGTCCCAACTATTATGTCATGGATCCCAATCAGTTCCCTGAAATACAGTCCGACAAATATACAGAGGTCATCCAAAAATAAGATGGAACTAAATGAGTAGTAACTCAGGAATGGGTGAAGCCTCTAAGGAAACCTGGTATTCTCCCCTTGCTCAAATGTCCACACTTCGGTCATGCTCAATTTGTTCATTCATGTGCCCATTTCTTCCTCACTAAATTTAATGGGGTATATTTATGGTTGGACTGACCCTATCTTATTGACCATAATGTCATCCATAGGATTTATATCCTTCCCACTTCCAACGAATATCCTACAAATACTCTCAGAACCAAGGATGTAGCGTAGGATGAGGTATATTCTCGATTTGGCACACATAGGGGAAAGTGAGGGGTTGTGATCCCCAAAATCAATAATCCAATAGTCTGGTTTTCCACACAATTATTGGCTTGCAAGCTCATTCCCAAGCGATAGAAAGAGGAATGCACTATATGAGTCATCCTCACATCGAAAATATGTGTTAAATAGATTCATATTACTTAGGATCCATACTTTCTAAATGAATCCATCAACAACTATATCAATGTTCAAGATTGGGGCAAGGAATTTCACTACAGTTGGATCATCCTTTTGTTGGGTATGGTTCTATGAAAACCACCATTTGGATTTGAAATAGTCACGAAATGTGCTCTCTTGTTTATTTCTCCCTGGTTCCTACCTCTCCAACATTCCAAGAATATAGAGTTCCACGCAACAGTCTCTATAGCCTTCCACTAGGGGTTCATGCAGTTAATCATATCTTCCACTGAGAGGCTTCACATCTAGGAACACATCTTCAAAAATTATGTCGATTACCTTGAATTTAAGTATAATTTCCATAACATTTTAAACTCTCCCCACATATCCACATATAAGATGGAAGGAGAGATCCATTTTTGCATTACAGAAAGGGACATCACGGTGGGATTTGTAGAGTGGTCGATCCACTATGAGACTCCCTTATCAGAGGTGCAAGATAAGTTTGATATAAGGAAAAAGAAATCCCAACAACAAAATAGGACCACGACTATTGTCTTGCAACAAGACAAAGATAATGTGTCTAAGGAACATGAGTCTCCCCTTTCAAGTGAACACATGCAAAATGATGGTGGATATGATGCAGAGGCTGAGGCTGTCAGAAAGCATAAGAAAGTGTCCAAAAATCAGGTCCCACTTTCTATCAACCTTTTCTCTAGCCCATAGGAGGATCAACCATGTTCACCCCTCACAACTCTTATCAACAAAGAGGTTCCACCACCTTCATATCGATCAAAGGTTCGACCTAGTTCAGAAAAAATTCGACGTACAACTACTCTGAAGAAAGAAGATATTGGCTCCCCAACAAAGAGCCTATAAAACCAAAGTGATGAAGGATCTTTGCGCTAAACTGGCCAAGAAATAAGTGTTCCAACACGATATGGTGAGGAAGGTGGACACCCTAGGTCAAAAACTTGTTTTACCCTCACCATCATAATCTCCAGCCCCAACAACCCAATCCCTGAATGCTCCAGGATCGATCCAACGATGAATGCTAAGTGTCATCATGCTCGCTGTCAAGCTGCTATATTAAATATTTTTAATTACCTGAAAACACTGAATTGTCAAACCAGGGTAAGTGAACTTAGAGCTGCTACACTGTATGTGCTGGTAAGATTCTAATTCCTATCTAAAGGTTATTCTGAGAAGAAAACACAAACTCACTCTTAAAAACTGAACCCTAATGATTATCTTGAAACTAATCATCTGTTGTTTAATTCATCAGAGGAAAACAGTTATGTGCTTAAGTACAGGTACTTCTATTTCTGATCCAATGTGATCTCCCAAGACTATCTACCATTGGCTTAAACATATAATCATCATCATTTCTATCTAAGCCATAAAAGAAAGATCATTTTTGAAAACCTTTTAATCTAAACATAAAAATAATTTTGAATCTATCCACAGATAGAACAAATAAATGTCCTATTTACCCTACTAGTACTGGAAGCTTCCTTTAATCCGACTGTAACCTAACTACCCTAACAAAATAGAGTAAATCTAAACTCGCACTCCTTTTGAATCATGATCAAATATAAAACTAGAAACAAACTATAAGCTAACTATCCTAACAAGACAGAGTAAATCTAAGCTCGCATTCCCTTTAAATCATGTTCAGATTGAAAACTAGAAACAGAGAAAATCTAGTTCATTATTTAAGTTCTACAGTGATAAATAACGCATTCAACATTCATCAATATATGAGATGTTATCCCACTGGAAATGATACAATCCAAAGAATGGTTAAGCAAGAATCTAACAAAGTAATTCACAAACTCAAATAAACTAACTTACATACAGATTCTAAAATACTGAAATAAACTAACTCTACTATGGAAAAGAGACAATGACTTGAACCTGTTGGCGGGCCCAACCAAGAGGTGCAATTGCCGAAAATGAAACTAGAGCTACTCAGATCATTCCATGCAAAAATTGTTCATACTTCACGCTCCATAATTCATAAAACGACTCAAATCATTTAGCAACAAATAACATAACGCATAGCAAATTTGTATTATTCGAAATCGTATCACATAGCATATTGTAACCAACATTTCTTGAGAGCGATCCTCTGTTTATATAGATCCTCTCCAAAATAGTTTTAAACATAGGTGCATTAATCTAAAGGGATCTCAGATCCGAAAATGACTCATAGTCATTTAAAACGAACTTCACAACTTCATGACACGCAGTGTCAAGAAGTGTGGATCATAAAGCATTCTAATAAATCGGTTCTACAATCTCTCCCTGAGTCAACATATTGAGTTATGACTCAATCTATCATATGAATCAAACTGTCAATCCACTCTGGCCATGTCGTGCAAGTCTTCGGCAGCTTCTTTGGTATCTCCACTAAGTGCGAGTTGGTACATGGTACTAATAAGTTCCGTTTCAAAGGAACAATACCTAACTCATGCCACATTAGTATCAACATTAGTTTGAAATATCAAAATACATTAAAAATAACTTGAATCATAAGAATACCTTGAATAGCCCCATTTAGTTGTAAAAGGATGTCAAATGTGTCATGGTAAGGCTAGAAGGAAATGATACTAGATATGAAAATGGAGGTCTATTTGACATGATATAGGAAAAAATATAGTCAAAACTGGAGACTGACATTCCCCCAAACTGAAGTCTTTGCCTGTCCTCAGACAACAAAAAGTCAAAAACTGAGATGCATCAGAGTGTTGTAGCAGCTGCAACCAGCATTTGCAATTTCTCATGTTTCTTCATGCTTCTGATTTCCTTCTTAAGAACTCAATTAATGATGATGTGTTTCCTGGCAATCTTCTGCAGTCTCCTGTTCCTCTGGAAAAGACCTTTATTCTTTCGTTTTAATAGTTCAATCTTGGACAAGAAATGAGTTTGCCTGAGTTTTATAAGTTCATTTTTTGTTTTGATGTGCTGATCCAATATGGTGTATTCATGTAACTTCTCTTTCAACCTGTGATTCCTGCTTTCTAATCTGGCTACCATTGGTCTCAAGGATTTACTAGAGGAAATTTCATAGTAAGATTCAAATGTTTTACCATGTCCTTGTTGTGTTTGAGGAATGGACACGTGAGTGAACTCATCTAGTCTTTGATCATGGGTTTCGACTGGACTAGGTTCAAGAGTAAACTCATCATATACTTGAATAGGGTTGTCGACTGGGCTGAGTTCAAGAGTAAACTCTTTATACACCTGAGCAAGGGTATCTGCTGGCATTTGAATTGGCTTGTCCTGCTCAATTTCTTTGGCCGCATTAGCTTGCCGATTGACTTTATGGACTTTTCGAATCAGTTGGGAAAGAGTCCATGTCATTTCAGAGGACTCCGGAGCCTCCTCATGATCATCCACACTTTTTAATATTTCCTGTGGTGGGTAAATGGGCACAAAGTTATCCATACCTGACAGTGTGCATGTGCATTTTCGTTTGGGATTTCTCCTAGGTTTTTCAGTTAACTCTTCCAGTTGTTCCACATCGATAATATTCGTAACAGTTGGAGGAGAAATCGGAATTTCAACATTCACTTCTATAGGAACAGTGTTTTCCACTCTGTCATGGTTAGTTTCCACACCATCGGAACCATGGACATCAAATGAATGTTCTGTACCAGGATTATCATCATTGGCTTCAATTGTGCAGTCTGGTGTATTCTTAGGGTCATCACAGATTTCAGTCAGGGTTTTAACACCCTTTTTCTTAGAGTTCAGCTTCTTCTGTGGAGGAGCGGACTTATCATTTTTATCTCTAGATTTGTCAGAGGCTAGGGTTCTTACAACGAACATATCCCAAGTTTCTTGTTTGTGGGATAACAAATACTTAATCAATATCTTGACAAGACCAAAATGAAATAAGCTACCTCTAAAATCTTTGGCTTTGTGGACCTCTTTTTCCATTTTCTTTAAACTCTTCAACATAAAATAGGGTATGTTCATCAAATGGTTACCTTTGAAATGTAGCAGGAGTCGGGCATGACATGGAAACATGATCGTATACCATCCTTCGCAAGTGAGGTAGCATTGGAGGATAGCTAGCAAATGAGCCCATTTTGGTTCTAACCATGACCTTGATGTGCCCTTTGACCATTGTAATTTACGGTACTGTGGTTGTAGAAGCTGCGTGCAGAGCTTCTTGTCAACGGGCTGGCCCTTCATCCATTTATGACCAGTGTTGGGTAATTGAATTGCTTCAGAGATGAAATTTTCTGTGACTTCAAATTCTAGCTCGCCCACCTTAGCTAGTCCACCAAGAAAATGCAGAGCGAACTGAAGCATAATTGAATCATCATACCCATCGAATTTCTTGAAAAACGGCTCCCATCTGGATTTTTGAAAAATGTGTTTGGTGACTTCATACTCAGGAAGGGCCTCCAAGTCTGCAAAGGTCTCAGGTTCGTGACGATTTTCCACCATAATTTCACTCGGTATCACAGGAAATCTCCACAGGTGAGCAGTGGAATTAGATGAGGGAAACATAGGAATAGAGTATGATGTGTGAAGTAGTCATGAGAGGAATCATAGAAGAACGTTTGAATTGTCGTGAGGATCGATAGCATGTAAGGAATGATGATGGCCGTACACGCTTGCAGAATATTATCATATATGAATCATGTCGAATTCAACCAAGATAATGTAGTGCATTTCCATGATATGAAATGTCGAGATGGATTGGTTTATTAGGTATAGAGTATAGGTATAATGAAACATTATGGAGTATCGAGGCATTCCCAGTTCAAATTATTAATATGTAATTTAATACATTAAACCAACATGAAACTAAGCGTACCTAAATTAGATTACCTATTCCCTTGTTATGCATTTCTTACTGTAGAGATCTTTGAAGTCAAGTCTGTATCTAGAGAG